>PYAF01002746.1:71757-85458 GCA_007407185.1 Glycine tomentella
AATTAAAATCATTTTATTAGTTTCCGTAATCTTTCGTTATTTCCATAAAATCATCAAAACTTCGACCATACTCGTTGTACATAACTATTCAATTGTGAATTCTATTTGGATTAACTGAGTAGCACAAGTCCCTGTGGAGACGAACTTTTATAAATTTTGTAACTTACAACGACAATTGGTACGCTTGCCAAAAGTCTAATACTAGTATATATATATATATAATTCTAAAGTTAGCAATACGTACTAAACTCATCGAGAAGAAATTGGGTTTAATTCATATAGAAGGCATACATATTGAAGAGAGACAAAGAGTTTCAATTATAACAAAAATTCAAATTAAAGAATATATCATAATCAATCCAAAAGGCAAAAATTTATCAAGGTACTTTAAGATTTCAAGAAGAAAAAAGATGTTTTGGTTTCTCTAAAAGTTCATTTTTGATATCCCAAATTTAAAATGCTTTTCTTATCCTTATAGAATGTGTTAGGCCATGATACTTATTACCCATCTTAAATGGGTCTTAACATTATACATCACTTTTTTTACTTTGTATAATTAAGTCAATTTTTGTCTCTAACTCACATCTAATTTCCTTTATTTCTAACATTTTTAAATGAGTTCCACCATAACATTATTTTTATCCCACAAATATACTTTTTTATTATATAAATATTATTTATTAGGGCAACTGACATGTTTATGCACATGGTGCTTAACAAGTCCTTTAATAAAAGGGGCTAAACAACTTTTTTATTCATATAAATATAAAAAGTTGATTTTTATCTTTCCTTTTTAAAACAACTACTTTTAGTCCTCCAATTTTTAAATTGTGTTTCAATGAACCTATGTCACTAATTTCATTTGGGAAATTAATGTTAATGCAATTTTTTTGTGGCTTTTGACTACCCCAAATGTGAATTATGGATTCCCAAGGTCTTTTTTCTTCTTTTTTTGAAAGACAAAATGAGATTGATATATTATTAAAAGGTTCCATGAAAATGTGACCCCCAAAAAGAATATATCAGCATGGAAACATAAAAAAATATAACAAAAAGAAAATAAAAACGCAATCAACCTAAAACAACAAATAGTTGCAAACACTGGTTGGAAAATGAACAAGCCAACGTCCCATGACCCACATACAGAAGCCATGACCAAGACAAGGTCTGAATCTACCATAAAACCACATGTGCATCTACTAACTCTCCATGGAAAATAATACATTTCCTATGAAACCAAAGACTCCAGCAAAACACATGCTAAATGAGATAAGGAACTCTATACATCATTTTACCCCTCCAGAAAAAAGCATGTTGCATGAAATGAAGCAAAACCTTCGAATGTTATACTAAAGAAATACCCCACTAATAATTGTTATGCATAAGTAAATGTTACATGTAAATCAGATAACAATTATCTTCTTTTCCCTCTTTTTATGCTTCTTTTGTTAGTAAAACGTAGAAATTTAGCTTCTTTTGAGCTTTTATCCAATAGATGCTAAAATTAGTTAATTTATAGTGTGTTGGTTGTATTTTTTTTGTAGAGAATGATACAATAAAGACATGGAAGATGGATTGAAGATCTGGAGTGTCTCGCTCAGCGTACTCATGTGTGTTTTGAAGTATAAAAAGGGGAAAGCACTTATCCACAGGAGAGACAGCCAGGGAGAGAATTGGTCCAAGCTAGGGCACAAAAATGAGGGAGAAACCCACTCACTTGGGGTCCCATTCCTCCATCTTCCTCCATTTTCTTCCATTCATCTTGCTTCCATTTTGTATTTGTAAGCCTCTCATGACAATGGGAGGCTAAACCATCCATTGTTGGGAGCTCAATAACCAAACACTTTTGATGTAATAATTCTAACTATCTATTTGATGTTATCTTCGTATTATTGTTGTTTTTCTGAGCTTTATTCATGTTTGTGGTTTGATCTCCCATTTGCATGCTTTGTTATAGGTTTTAATGTATTGGAAAATGGTTATTGCCTTAAGAACTGAAAATCACTTCTAAATAATATCATGTCTAGGGATAAAGTGGTTTTGCTTAGCCTAAGTTATCATCTCAAATCTTAATGCAAATCGGTTAACATAGCTTACTGAGGGATCAGGAGTGAAATTAAGTGATTTAGGGTCTAGCACTTGAGGAATCAAGGTTACAATACATTAGTAGATGAAGGTAATACGAGAATAATGTTAAATAGTGAAAAATATTTAATATTGAATCAAGGGTAGTTTCGGTGAGTTGAGCCTCCAACCTCCAACACGTCTCATAACTCCACATCAACCGACAACTCACCCCCAAGTGTTTGTATTATCTCTTTATTGTGCTCTGCTTAACTATCTTTATTTATATTGAATTTTACAACTTCCGCATTAGGATTAGAAACTATCAAATTTAAATCATTATTCGCTTAAAATTATAAATATATTAACTCTGAGTACAAGCAAAGTCTCTGTGGAATTGACACTCGATCTTACCGTTTCTTTATTACTTGGACAATTTGGTGTGCTTGTCGTCTGTTTAACACCCACCAACGGTAGACCTCACACCAAATCCAAAAGAAGAAGGTGCACCCCAAAAACAGGTGTTGTGAATCCTCCCTATCAGCCCCACAAAAACACCCACCCACCATCCTCTACCATAACCCCTCTCCTCACTAGAGCCACACGAGTAGGCAGCCTGTCCAGGATCAGCCTCCAAGAAAATGTCAAGACCTTGGACGGGACATCACACTTCCAAAAATGATCAGAAGGGGAAATTCATCATTGTCGGGCTATTAGAAACCTCAGATGTAATAACCTGGTAGGTCGAGACAACCAAAAAAGGACTTACCCTTAGTCTACAACCATCTGTACTCCGTCATCAAATCCAATTGAACCACAAAAAGTAAGGTTTCCATTTGTTGTACTACCACCTGCTCCCGCTTAAATAGAGCTCTCTGTCATCTCTAACTCCAGGCCACCCCATGATCGATGGCCTTTGCTAACATCTCCCCTACACTGACCTCCTAGTCAATCGCCAAATAAAAAAGACATGGGAAGATCCTTTAGACAAGACTCTCCAAACCAATGGTCCTCCCAGAAGGAGGTGTCCTATCCATCACCAATATGATAAACCACTATACTAGAAAGTCAGTCGTCCCCCACATCGATCTTCATGAGATCCTGCCACCAGGCCGACCCAAACTAGGCCTAATGCTCCCCAATTCGGTCCAAGTGCCAATACCTGTGAACGAACAAACCACGCCACAGTCCTTATCCTCCAGAAACCTCCGCCACTTAGCCAACAAACTAGCATTGAAAGTTGTTAAGTTCTTCACCACTTACCCCTCATCCGCCTTAGCCCTGCACACTAAATCAAATTCCACCTAGTATACCTTATCTAAGTCCAACACACTAGACCACAACCTCCTTTGAATACTCCACAGTGTGGCTACAATGCGCTTGTGAGCCTTGAAAAAAGAGAAAAAATAAAGAGGGAGCCTCGATAACACAGAGTTTATCAAGGTGATCCTTTCTCCCAAAGAAATATACTGTCCCTTCCAACTCCCAAGCCGCCTCCTAAAAGAAGAAACCACAAGTTCCCATGTTGAAAACCTCCTGAGACTAATGCCTATTAGAATACCAAGATACCAAAATGGGACACTGGATAGTGAATAGTGCAAGAAATCAGAAGCATTAGCCATAAACCCCTCCTCCAGTAGAATGGCTTTAACAACCCATAGATTACCATAACAAGGCTCCCCTATGATAATCGAATCATCAGCATACTGAAGTAGAGAAAACTCCACCTCCAGGCTTAACCTGAGACTCTTAAAATGTCCCATGTGATGCCACATAATTCCCCTCACCCCTAGAACCATTTTTTCCCAAAATTAAGTCCTTTTCTTTATCAAAGGCACAACTGCACCGATCAAAAACCCATATTTTATTTCTTTTCTAAAATTAATGAAGAGATTTTCAATAGAATAACATTTTTTCACACAAAATAATGGATTGTTGTTGTCTTATAATCTATTGTTAGTATACACAACAAGGAAGGAAATTTATCATGGGGTGAAAAAATTAATTTCCCAGCAAAAAATCAGTTATCAACAATGACAATTAAGGGTATGTTTGGTTTGAGAAATTTTTCATCTTCTAAAAATAGTTTTCATTTTCAAATTTTTAAGATTTATAGAATGTGTTTGGTTAGATTTCCTAATTTCTGATTTCAAAAAATGAAAATGTTAAAAATATGTTTGGACTAATAACCGTCTCAAGAAACTTTAAAAAAAATATCACCTCTGAGGTAGATCTCGTAAGGGTGTTTGGTTTATAATAATGGTGATGGTTTAGTGACGGGATTGGAGATGGTTGCTATTTGGTGGGTTCAAGTGACAGGGATTTGATTTGGACTTTGGATGTGGTTCTATGGGGTCTCTGGTTTCATGAAATAAACCGATTGTGAGAAAAAGAAAAGATGGAAAGTTGGAACAATAATTATGATCGTGCAACCGCGCTTCCAAACGAAGCTCAAAAATGTTTTCTAAAATTCTACCAAACTTATTTTCAGCTTTATTTTTTGTTTTCTTTGAAAATGAAAAAAAAATCACTCAAACTACATGTTACCTAAGTTTTCTCTTTCCTATATCTTTTTTATTTCTATCAAACCAAACACTCTTAAAATTCATTTTATTTTTCATATTTTTCCTTTCTCCTGATTTCTCCATACCTATTTTCATCTAACCTATTGCTTTTCCTTCTACCAAATCGTATATGTATACTTACTTGAAGACTACCATGTATTTTACTATGCACACTGAGGTTTATCACAAAGTAGACCTATCCCATGTCAACTTGAGTTTATTTTATGCATCACTTAAAAACTTAACTAAAAATGAAGGGCTTATTATCACATTGAGATCATGGTTCCTATTCATGTGTCCGTCATTATGTTTTATTTTAATGGAGAGGGTTCTATCGACGAGTGTTGAATGTTGGGATGGAGCCAAGGCTCATGTTTGCAACGTTGGAGGAGTATGGGATGTTGAAAATCTTCTACATCATCATTTGCGAGGAGCTAGAGAGCCTCTCTATTGGAGTAAAAGATGTTGTGAATGGCTACAAATAGTTGGAAGATAGTTTTAGGGAATGATTGTACTAATATTTGTCATATGTGTGTAATCAAACATATGTAATAAAAAAAAAAGGCTTAGGAGAAATCCTCCATAGGGAGATCCGATAGTGCCTAAGGGTTAGTTGAGTACCTGGAACTGAGTGGAACTACTTGAGGTTTGAGCCTTGAGCCTGTGCAATAATCCTCTAAGTGGGCCTCTACTGGTAGCCCAACATGTCATTAGCGTCTTACTAGTATAAGGAGTGTCTTCCTATTCTACCATTTTTTTAGCAAAAAAAAAAAAAAAAGACTCAGGAGAAAGAACATGAGTTATGTACACCTAAAAATAACAAACACCCAATTAACATCTCTTTTCATTTTTCTCTCACTCTTATGAATCTTGTCACATTACAATAATAATATTATTAATTACTTATCTTCTCTTTCTCCCTATTTCTTCCTAGACATCAAAAATTAAAATGTTCAAACCAAACAATCTAAAAATTTAATATGAAATTAACCTTTATTAAACTTATTTGGTAAAACATGACATATACGTAGGTTACATACATAGATTTTTAATATAAATAACAAATAAGCTAAAAGATATTTTTTATTCTTATAAAATTTGAAATGTTTAATTTTTTTTTCCCATAAAAATGCTTGTCCATTTTTTGGTCCTCCTAAAATTATAAAATTATTTTTTGGTTTGTAGTAAGGTTCAGATATTCGAACCTACGTGCATAATTTTTTTTACATTATTTATATGCATAACTGATGTAGAAAAAAATGTTATATTTATATCGTTTATATGCATAATTAGTGTAAAAAATTTACATTTACATTGACTAGATGCATAACCGATATAAAAAATCATAATCGTAGGTTCGTATATAACTGAACCTAGCTCCTGCCAAAATTTTGACACAGTTTAATTTTAAAAAAATTGAACATTTTCAATTTTATAATAATAAAAAACATATTTTAGCATAAAAATATTAATATAATTGAGTTAAAACATCTCTAGCCATAGAAGGACTGCATCTATTTTCACATGTCTTAGCATAAACAAATTAGAAAGTATGTTTGAGGAACTTTTGCCAAAATGCCACGTTTGGAGAAAAGATTTGGCAAAATGCCACGCGTGTGAAACTAAATGGTAGACTGCCACGGATGCATATTCGCTGGATACAAGCGCGAAATACGTGGCATTGTTTGGCAAGCTTTTTGGCCACGTGGCAAGCTGTTATTGGTGGGTAAATTCGCTGGGTTTGACCGCGAATTAGATGCCTTGACCGGAGATGATTTGCGGTCAGCACACGTGACAAGCAGTGAATGGAGGAGTAGTTTGCAAAGTTGGGCAGCGTTTTTGGTATGGTTTGACATGTGTCAGCTTCCTGTAAATTTGGTAAAAGGTCCAGCGAATTAGGTTAAAGTAATTTGCTTCACCATGCAGCGATTTTAGTCCTATTTACACCTCCCAATTCCAAATGAGCAGATATCTTCTACTTCTGCTGCTGAAGTATTTGTGTGCATTCTTTCTAAATTTTCATTCCAAAAGTCATTTTCTGTTGTTCTAGTGAAGTATTTGATTTCATTATTTTTAAATTTTCATTCCGAAAGTTAGTTTTTGTAATTTACGGAATATGCGTGCTAATAGAAATGGTTTAATAACCATTGTCTATTATAATGGGAATAGATACGTTGGGCCTAACGGTCAAGTTTTTGAAGGAGAAAGTAAAATGTTTCGTATGCCCCCAGGATGCAACCACCGGGATCTGATGAAAATAATTTACAAGAAGTTGAGATTACAACGCAAACAATCTGTCTCTCGATTGACTGCTAGATGTGCACCGGGCAACCCGGTGCAGTGGATTGCTGTGGATATTGTAGATGATGACGATGTAGCGTTAGTTACAGACGCTTGCATATCCAATGGAGCAAACCCAAGATTTATCGAATTGTATGCAGAATTAAACTGTGAGGGACAATCAAGCAGTGAACATTGTGTTCAGCCCACCAGGTCCATTGACATAAACAGAGAGTCGTTGGTGAATGTGGAAGACAGAGATGTATCCCAATCACCACCAATACCAACCCAACCAACCCAACAAATGGATTATGAAGATATGTATATATCGCCCCCACCAGCACCAGCAAGTCAAGCAATGGAGAATGAAATGGTGCTGGCCCACAACCCAGTTTGGCCTATGGACAGTTCAGAGGACGAGGTGGACGAAGGTGTTGTTCCAGACGGTGACTCGTCAGATACGGACGTAGACGGTGACTTCGATCGTGGTTTTCCAATTCCTTCTCCGGGTAATGTTAGAATGCAACACCCACTACAGGGTCAAGGTATGGATGCAGAATTTTTTGTCATTCAGTAGTTATTTAATTATTGTAGGTTTAAATTATTGAATTATTGAATTATTAAATTATTGTACATTTTATAAGCACGTGTCTTCTAAATAAATATACGTGTTAGATATATAATGAATAAATTTTTTTAATTAATGATGGAAAAAGTTTTTCATAAACAATGTGAGAGTGCATTTAAAATTTATAGGGATGTATTTTTTCATTTTGAATACGAAAAAAATTCTCTATTACTTTGTTAACCTTTAGGATATTTATTAGTAGTTGTCTGAGAATAATGAGTCAAACTATATAAGCTATGTAAAAAAATTTATTTGAGGAAATAACCTATACCTTACCTATTGTTGGAGGTTCATAGGAATGTGTACTATAATAATTTCAACGATTTCCAAATAAGCACATGCTCCATGTTATAATAATTATGTCCATGCTTCTAGCCTGTTTCCTTTTATGTATTTTATCAAAACCCTACCTTCTTATAGCCAAAAAAAATATGTCTCGCGTTATTTCTGACCTAAATTATGCCGATCTAGAAACTATTGAGTAGAAATGCCAAACTTTAGACTATACTTGTAAATTTTGTTTGTTCATGGTGAAATATATTAATTTTGGAGTTTCAGTTTTTTTACTTGAGGGACATTGCATAATAATAATCTTAAAAAAAAACATTTTACATTGTAACAATTGAATGCTATATTAACTATTGAATTAAATATATTTTTTATATTAGTTGCATGTCATATGTTAATCTCAAATATTGAACATGTAATTTTATTTTAATTTTTATTGTTTTAAATATATTCTTTAATTTAAATTTTGAACTTTATTTGATTTAACAATTAATCCCAAAAGTTGCTTTTCAGTTACGTCAAATCCAATGAATTATCTCAATTCACTTTTCTTTTAGCATACTTTGTCTACTTATTTTTTTTTAACTACTTATGTTGTGTTAAAACTAATTTTAATATTTTTAAATTAATGATTGAAAATTTTTTTCATGAACAATGTCTGATATGTGTAATGATATAGGAGACGACACTGTTCCATTTTGGTATGACGTATGACATTATACACATGTTAATTGGGCATACTCAGACCAGGAGTCTGGTGATATGGAAGGAGGGAAAATACCTAACTGGCAGATGGGTCAACAACTATATAAGAATCAGGTGTTTGAGACGAAGCGGGATGTGCAATTGGCTATAAAACAATATTGTATGGCTGATCATTGGACTACCATAGTGGAAAAAAGTGATACGAAAAGACTTATAATGGTTTGTGAAAATCATTTTGACGGTTGTCCGTGGAGGATGAGGGCATATCAAAAAAAGGGTGGCACTGAATGGGTTGTAGCCATATGGAACAACGAACATACATGTGTCGGTCAGAATCTTTCTCAAGATCACAAGCAGCTTGATTCAAATTTAATATGTTCGATGATCTTAGGTACGTAAAATAAATTAAATTGAAGTTTGGTTATTGGTTACAATTTTTTAATGTGTTATTGTATGATGAAATGCAGAAATGATTAGGGAGGATCCCAATGTTAAAATTGGGTTAATTCAAGAAAGGATAACAACAATGGTCGGATTTCATATATCATACACCAAGGCATAGAATGCAAAGCAAAAGGCCGTTGTCAAGGTTTTTGGAGATTGGGATGAGTCCTATGCATTCTTGCCAAGGTGGTTGGGATACATGTTCAATTTTTCTCCTGGGTCTGCATACAAGCTGGATTTGAACGACCATTTTATTGATGGCCTACTTGATGGAAGTGCTAAGGTGTTCAACAGGGTGTTCTGGACTTTCAAACAGTGTTGCAATGCTTTCAATTAAACCAGTGATAAGCATTGACGGAACCCATTTATATGGGAAATATCGAGGAACACTGCTGATTGCAACATCAGTTAATGGAAACAACTATGTCCTTCCACTTGCATTTACGATTGTTTCCAGAGAGAATATCGACAATTGGTCGCGGTTTTTGGCACTGGTTCGGATGCACGTAACGCAGAAAGAGGGAATTTGTCATATTTCAGATCGACATGGGGCATAATTGCCGCTGTAAACAATGTCGAACTGGGATGGCATCCACCAAGGGCGTACCATGTTTCGTCACTGGCCAGTAATTTTAATCACAAGTTTAGTAATGTCGTCTTGAAGAAACAATTGAAGAAATTAGGTATGTTTGTCCATTACAAGACAATGTTATTATATGCAATTACTCCGTTGATGTTACGTGTTGATTGTGACCTTGTATTTGTATTTGCAGCGTATACAACCTCGCGCCTGGATTTTGATGCCGGATTAGAAACATTGAAAGAATCAAGCCCTCAAATAGCAGCATGGGTTGATAATATCCCAAAGAAGAAGTGGAGTATAGCCTATGATGAATAGGGAAGAAGGTTTGGTCACATGACAACCAATCTTTCAGAGTGCTTTAATAAGGTTCCTAAAGGAGCAAGAAACCTTCCTATTACGTCTCTCATGCGGTTCACATACGCTCGCTTAGTAGCATACTTTGTCGCACATGGTCAAGAGGCACTTGAGGAGATGGCAAGAGGTAATCATTTCTCGAAGCTAGCATAGCAAAAATATACGAGGATGGTTGATAAATCGGCAACACACTACGTCACTTGTTTTGACTCAGTTAAGACGAGGTTTGAGGTTCAAGAGACGTACAACATACGGACTCATACAGGCGGGAAAAAATGGTCGGTGTCATTAGCTGAACGACATTGTCAATGTGGTGAGTTCACTGCCTATAGGTTTCAGTGTAGTCATGTGATTGCAGCTTGTAGATCCACACACCACGATCCCAGGCAATATGTTGACCCTGTATACAGTGTCGCGTATCAATGTCAAGTGTATTCACCGCAGTGGTATCCAATTGGAAATGAGGAGTTCATACCACCAGCTGGACCACCCATTGTAATCACCTCTTTGTTGATGATAGTGGGGTGGGCAATCAATGAGCTTGTGATAGGAAAATGCAATAAATAGGACACATAATCAAAGGTGATGGTTATCTTTCCAACTAGCAGGTGGGAGAAGGATGTCTCTTGATGTCATATCTTAAGAAAGGCATTCATTATGCCTTTATTCGCAACAATATACTACGCAACATAAAGTCCCTTAAGGCTTAACCTATCCATGAATGCCTTCATTTGGGTCTGGGTAGGGTACTCAATCACCTCGCCAAATTCATACACCTGGCAAACCAACTTCAGCTCTTTTCGTTGCTGATAGATCCATACATGTCTAGCTATGTGGTTCGTATAGGACCGAAGCAATTTCAAATCAATAGGACTGAAGCAATTTCAAATCGTGATCCATTGACCTGGGCATTGAACAATACTTGTGACTCTGCCTTAGCCTCTAACACCTCAACGTCAGTAGCAACATCGTCTACCTGCTGTTGCTACTTTCGTGCAAGTCGTTGAGCCTTTATGTCACGATGTGTTGATGCAGTCACAAGTTGACGTAGAGCTGGCTTAGTAGGCTCACCAACATCACCCCTTCCATCTAAAGGGGGATCTTTTCCACCAACATATGATGTCCACTTCATACAAGCCATCAAATATATGGGGAAAAACATGTAATGTAAAATTAACAAATAAACAATAAAATATTAAAACTTATAAACATCAATTAAATTCACAATAAAAAAATAATATTTAAATTAAATAACATTTTAAAACTTAATGAAATTATGATACTTTAAACATTACAAATTTAAAATAACAAAAAAAATAAAACAATTTTTAAAAAATAATGTAAATTTTAATTTTCACAATCATATAATCTATTTAAATAAACAATACTACAACGGAAACACACTTCTGTTGTGCAACTTGCCACACTCTACAATGAAAGTGTGTTTCCACTGTGGGTCTTGGAGACACATAATGAAAATGTGATTCTGCTGCATTTTTATCACAAAGGAATTTGATTTTGTTTAATGTTACAGAAATGAAAAAAAATTGGCACGAGTGAAGAAGGAGAAAAAAGAGAAGGAAAGGAAGAAGGAAGTGGCATTGGTAAAGAAAAGGAGGGAGACGAGGAGGTGAGAAGTAAGGGGAATGGGGTGCAGTGGAATGGGGAACGGGAAGAGGGAGGTGTGTAGGGATAACTGACAGGGGTAGCCTTGTCTTTTTACATTAATTTCAAAATGTTGGGGTGAGGATAGCAAACAATAGGTGTGAACAGAAACCCCCTGTATACATCCACAGATTTACCAAACCCAATAACCATATCTTCCTTGTTCCAACAACCCAACTCAAACCCTACAATCAATCCAGTGAATGTTTTGGGCCTCTTGGACGTGAATGTTATGAAATGTTGAATAAAAAAAAAAAAAAAACTACCATCAAGCCAATTAAATATATTAAAAATTTAAAAATTGGATCAATCAATAAATTAATAATCGAGAGGTCTAATTCAGTGGATTAAATAAGATATGTCAATTATTTTAAATCTTCGGTATAGCTTTTAAGTCCTACTGTTAATAAAAAAAAAGTCAACAAATTAATAATATTATCCCGTGAATGTTTTAGGCCTCTGTTAAAGTACCCCTTTTGATCATGAGTCAGAAGCAGACAGACTGCTCACTTTATTCTTTGTTTGATGCCTAGAGACATATGTGTTTTTTTTTTTTTTTTTTTTAAATTATTCTTGATATTAGAAATATATCTGTTGAATGATATGCTTGAAAATAATTATCGTATCAATTAACAAGTAACTGGGCTGGTCATTATCATATTGTTTGTGGCTTTCCGGGAATATTAATGTTTGAACATTTTATATGTAACCAAAATAAAAAGAATAATATTGACTGCTTTTAGAAACGCAACTTGTGTTGCCTTTATTCAACAAAAATAGACTCTGTTTTATATGGATTTAGAGGGATGTGTATACCTATGGTTTGGCGCAATAGTGTGCCTTGTATGAGCTATCTTTTTACTGTGTTTTCATATACTGTGTTCAGCTGTGAGAGACAACGGGAGAAAAATGGCATGAGCAGGCCCTTTGCTCTTTTACAATTTGTCTATTTATTTTCTGGAAACGGCAGAAAGGATTCCATGATATATAATGACGCAATTACCTTTATTTATATTATTTATTTTTTTATTGAAAGTGTTTATGTCATCTTATATACATTGTTTTTTTCCTTCTACTTTTTACGTAAGTACATAAGTGGAAAGAAAATAATATTGTATTTCTTTCCTTTCACTTTTCCTCTATCAAATAATCTAAAAAACTACTATCTCACTTTTCATTTACTTTTTTTCTTCTTTCTAAATCAAACATACGGAACAATGGCCAAAATGTCACAGATTTTTAAAAAAATTGTCAAAATGCCACGCGGTCTGTTTTATTTGTCGGAATGCCACGGAGGCTAAATCGTTGGGCAGCTGGGCGAGGAACATGCGACACGTGGCAAACGGCGGTTGGGAGATGTGGGCGGGCAGGGACACGTGAAAGCCGCCAGAGATAACAGCGACTTTGGTCTGCTGCTGACAGGGCGCCATGCTATTCACCTGTAGGTCCAGCGGATAAGGAAGGGAGGTCGTTGAGTGGTCCAACGTTTTCGGTGACGTGGCTGACGTGGCGGCACGTAATTTGCCACATGGTACAGCGGCTTCAGGCTTGCAGGAACGCGCTATTGGGTCCAGCGATTTATGCTTTGCTGGCCCACTATAAAAACCCCCCCTTTCACTATCTTCCTCCCTCACTCCAACTATCCCTTTCAGCCACATTTTTCTTCCCTCTCTCAATTTAACTCTCTTATTTTGCTTTTGTGAAGTTATTGATAAGGTTAGTTAATAATTTTTGGATTATTTTGTTTCTATTTTTAATTTTTCATATATTTTTGATTTAAATAGTTATAAATATTACACCATATTAAGTTAGGAATTGTAAACATTAGGGTAGATTAGGTTAGATAATGTTTAATGTTAGTTTGTAATTATTAAATTTGTAGTATATATTCTAAAAATATAAGAATATTTTGTTTGTTTATACTTATTAAGTTTGTAAGATTTATTTATGTAAATGAATATTATTATGTAATATTTATCCAAAAAATATAAATAAACATTTGATTTAATAAAAACAATAGTTACAGGTTTAATAAAATAATAGTTAAAGATATAATAAGTCAATAAATGATTTAATAAGAATAATAAATAAATATATGATTTAATAAAAATGTAAACATGTTTTTA
>PYAF01002746.1:85558-100800 GCA_007407185.1 Glycine tomentella
TTGATTTTATAAATATAAAAATTAAAGTAATGATTTAATAAGTAAAGATATGTTGTAATAAAAATTTTAATTAAAGTATTGATTTAATAAAAAAAATAATTAAAGATGTAATAATTAAAGATTTGATAATATAAATATAAAAATGAAAGATTTAATAATAATATTAATTAAAGATTTAATAAGTAAGGAATTGTTGTAATAAAAAATGTAAATAAAGATTTGATTTAATAAAATTAATAATTAAATAAATAATAACTAAAGATTTGATTTTATAAATATAAAAATTAAATTAAAGATTTAATAAAAATATTAAATATTGATTTAATAATTAAAGATATGATGTAATAAAAATATTAAATATTTGAAATAAACCTATGTTGTTGAAATTGTTGAACCAAACATCACTTTATCCGCATTCCCCCAACAAAGATTGTCAACAATAAAAATTAATCTTTGATTTAGAGTTGGCACGTGCGTAATTCAAATTGAAAACTCAAAAAAACAATGGTGTTGCACGTCAAATCAAACCAAACTCCGCTGACTCTGGTCCGTCATGCCCCATCACTGACAAATCGTGCCTAAGCGATCGCAAAACGCAAAGCATTACTATAATCCAGAGAACAACAACAAAATCGCGAAGGATAAAACTCCCCCAAACCCGAACCCTTGGCACCTTTTCAAGTGTCAAAAGTTCCCCCTGTCCCCCAAACTCGAACGCCTAAAATTCCTGGGCAAACTCGAAATATGCTCCCTCGATTCCTTCTCCATAAGACCTCTCTGTCTCTGTTGCTTCCGTATCCGTTGTGACCCTGAAGCCCGTGACCTTCACCATCCTTTAAACATAATCACATGATATCAATGTACATTATACTAATTTAAACTAATTTAATAATTTGTAATATAAAATTTTTGTATGTATTAATTTATGGATTTTGTTTGAAAAAAACTTGTACATACAGTCATGGATCCCGAGGAACATGTTCCATCGATCTCGTCGACTGAGTCCGCGATGAGTGTCATTGACCCTGGTCCATCCGTGCGGAGTCTCCTTACACTACAGGAGAAACATATTTCCACTTATGTGTGGAATTCCCAGGGCGACCCAACCATGCGGGATCATGTTCTTAATGTTAGGCACGCCGTAACACACGATCACCAAGGTATACCTGAGGAGATCCAGCCATGGCTTAGGCAGGTAGGATCGTCTGCGCAATCACGAGGTATGAAGACAACTGTTAACTTGCAATTTGGTGTTTTGAATGTATTGTAATGTATATGAAAATGGTTTCGTAACTTTTTGGTTCAGATCGATCATCACCTTGTGTCTGCACTTGTCGAGCGATGGCGGCCGGAGACGCGTACGTTTCACATGACGATGGGTGAGGTCACAATCACCTTAGAGGATGTGCATCATCTGTTGGGGTTGCCGACCGATCGTCATGTTGTGTGTGGGCGTCACGGACCACACAACCTGCGTGCTATTATTAGTGATATGTTAGGGGTTGAGCCGCCTGCTGGTCGAGATTTGCACGGCGGTTTGTTGGGACTTCACTATTTACGGGACCAGTTTGGTGATTATGCGGTCCATGCCGGCACAGAAGTAGGACGCCGGAGATACACACGTGCACTGATATTATGCATCTTAGGCGGTATGCTGTTTGTTGACACCGCTTCGAGCTTTGTGCATGCTCGCTACTTGTTACACCTGGATGATTTCCAACGCACTGGAACATTTAGTTGGGGCTCCGCGGTTCTTGCATACTTATACAGGGAGTTGTGCAAGGCTACCCGTCCATCGCGTCGTGAAATAGATGGGTGTGCTTTGTTGTTGCAACTGTGGGTATGGACGCGATTCCCGATGATCTCTCTTGACCTTCCCCGTCTGCAGGATCAGCAAGACTTAGACTGCAAGATCTATGGACATAGGTATTGTTTTTTGTGTTGTAGTGTTTTACTAGGGTAGTTTGTATTAGCATTATATGTTGGTAATGCTGGACTTTGTTGTTACAGGTTTAATGTATACACGACGCGATAGACCGTGTTGACAAACATATGCAGATATCGGCATCATATTGATAGACTCTAATCGCCTCTTTGTTGATGATCGTGGGGTGGGTTTGTTGTTACAGGTTTAATGTATACACGACGCGATAGACCGTGTTGACAAACATACGCAGATATCGGCATCATATTGATGTCATGCGCCGCCGAAACATACGTTGGAGGCCGTATGACCTTGTCGACATGGTCCATCCACCGGAGGCTGAGGTGGCTCGAAGATGGTTGGCGGTTTGTCCGCTTATTTGTTATGAAGTTGTTGTATATCAGCAACCAGATAGAGTTCTACATCAGTTTGGGTTTGATCAGCCTATTCCAGAAGATCCGCTCAACTGTAGTGAGCTGCTCACTATCAGCATAACAGGGAAGACAAACATTGATTGGACTGAGCGACACGCATTCTTCATAACCCAATGGGCAGAAAGAGATGGCCTTGTGGTGCAGAACGTGCAGCCCATGCGGAGAGACGGATACCTATCAGTTAACAGTGAATACATGCAGTGGTATTACTCTGTTACCCGTCGGTGGATGACCCGCAGAGCCGCGTTACATGCACATGTGGTACACGTTTACATATTATTACATATTTTGGTAGTTAATATAGTTTTTTAATTGACTAACTAAAGTTGCTGTGCAGGCGGATTGAGTCAAGACTGTTGTTCACATGGCTTCACCTGAGGCTCAGGGCTCATTTAACATGAGCCAGATCTACCTGGAGGCAGTTCGATGTCTGTCCGCATGCGATGATGTTGAAAGATTAACAGTGCTGGAGATGCCGCACCACCACCCGTTGTTCGTCAGACTGAGGCCCTTCCTCCAGTTGTTCGCAGAAACCGGTGTGCGCTCCACGAGGGGTTACCCCTACACCACGCTACTCCAGCAGTTGCGGACACACCTGTTATTGTACCGCCTCTTCCTCCACGTCTTGCTGGCATGTTCTACGCACCAGGGTACCCGACGGGACTTTTTCAGCAATATTGGTGGCCACCACAGCAAGTTCCTGGTTCCCAGTACCCTCCCTGGTTTCCACCACCGTCGATGCCCCAGTCCAGATTCCAATTTGCATATCCTGTGTATGCAGCTGGGCCTAGTTTCGCAGGCCCTAGTTCAGCTGGCCCTAGTTCTGGTGTGCCTGGTGCAGGCGGTTCAGAGACATTTGCGGATTGTTATAGGCCCAGTGCTCCAACGTCATATGAGGATGTAGGAATGTCGACCCCTACGGCACATCCGCCTGACTCACAACATTCCCCCAGTTTCGCCTCGTATTCGACGGATGAGATATTGGCTACTATGGGTGAGGGACATGATGGCAACGGCGACGATGGTGACGATGACCCTGACCACATCTTTAGGAGAAATCCGATTAGGGGGGCTCGATTTTGATGTAATCTATCACCGTTCGAGCATAACATGAGCCGTTGTGGAGGATACCATGAAGACCACGGACAACATGATTGACTTGTTTTTTTATGTAGCTACGATGGACTTAGATTGTAATTTATTTTTGTGTTTGATGTATGTTTATGTTTTTTGCATGACAATGGACACTATGTAATTTAATGTTTTTTGCATGACAATGGAGATTACGTAATTTCATTTGATGTGTTTATTATTTAATGCAAGTCTAGTACATCATGATTAGCAGCTAGTACATCAATGGAGTTGGTTGACTGAAGGACAATTACGCCTATTGTGACCCACAATGCTTATGACTAAGCTCAACATTATGATGGAAAATGAGGCATATGTTGTGATGTCAGTAGGACCCAGGGTATGTTTGACCTGGTTGGAGGAGTTGTATCACATATGCGATGCTTCTAGATCCTACGTATGGGCTTCCAAGGCTTATCTATTGTCCTTGATCGGTAGTACAATATTCGCCGATCAGAGCTCAACACATGTACATATTTCCTACCTCCAATACCTCAACAATTTATCTATCTGCCACTAGTATACTTGGGGAGTATCTGTGTTGGCATACTTGTATAACCATTTCTCCTATGCGAGCTTGCGTCTGAGCAAATAGTGTGGAGGTCATATGATGCTACTGATGGTAAGGAAGATTTTTTTTGTACATAATTGTTTGTTTATTTGTTAATATTTTATTTTGTTCCTAAAAATATATTTGATGTATTATAGGCATAGGTGTTAAAGCATATGCCAACCTTTGGTTTTCGATAACGTTTGATTGATTATGACCAGCAACAGTTGCTTGTTCCTAAATGGAAGTCGTTGAGAGGTACCAATAAGGCTAATGGGATCAAAGAGAGACTCAACTAGGTGCATATGGATGATATCATTTGGTCCTCGTCTGAGGCACATAGACATGTCAAACGTTTCACATATCAGACATATTACTACATCAAGTGCAGGACAAACATGCAATTGTATCATCTGAAAAAGGGTTTTAAGGCAGTTGGATATCTACACGGAATTCCTTGCCCATCACTTCCTCGTCCTTACTTTGAGTAGTGTAGCCAGGTGTGGGATGTGTGGGGACAACCTACGGTGCCTTTGGGCAATGTTGTGCCACTTGAGGCTCCATGGGCCTACACTTCCGACTACCTATCTTGGTATTACAAAAATTCACATCCATATGTGATTCCATTAGAAGAGGGAAAGGCACCATGTAGCCTTGTATATGTGCATCACAACCTCTACCTGCTGACGATTTACTAGATTGTGTACTTAGTGCAAACTACCCTTGTGAGGTAATGCAAACAATGTTTGTTTTATTATTTTGTTTAACTTATAATGGAAAAATAATTACTAATTGTATTTCCCATTTATGTAGGATTGACACCAAATGATTACAGCATCTATGAAAAGATTATTAGACTTGAGAGTTGTACCAGGGGACACAGACAACCATAAACTCATATAACAAGTATTGACGATAAGGCTCAGCCTTAGGTTGCAGCTCTTACAGACAGAGATAGAGGAGGAAGGTCAATAGCGGTGATTGTAAAGGCAGTTGATTGTTTTGGACATTTTTATATTATTATTATTATTATTATTATTATTATTATTATTATTATTATTATTATTATTATGTATTTAACTTTTTTTTTTGTTGTATGTACAAATGTTTTTGTGTGGACTTATATTCTATAGGTTATGATGTGGCTAAATTACTTTTTCTTTCTTTCTTTATCAACTACTTAAACAATACACACCTAGTAATGTAACAAAGAACGATCTCTCCATTAACAACAACAACATGATACCACTTCTACAGACCTTTCATAAAAAATAGCATAATAACACTTCTACATAGATATCATAAATAAAAAAAATATTACTACATAGATTTATCTTCATTAGAGCTAGTTGAAATAACAAATATCACACTAGAATGAAGGTTGAATTGTGTGTTAGACAAAATGTGAGACTTTTTTTGTAAATAAGATGTTTAAATTAGATCTTTGATATGCATCCAACAAATATGAAAACATAATTAAAGATATATAGTTTGTAATTATCATCCAATCTAGTTTTCACAAAGGTTTTCCAATAGTAAACTTGTGCATCCAAGTGTGCAGAAATATGTTCAAGAGAATATAAGTTCAATAATTAAGAGCAAGGTAAAACCACTTGATTTATATTGGTTCACTCAATCTTTAGCTACGTCTAGTTCTGCTTTACAACCTGTAAAGGGTTCCACTAATCAATATGATTACAAACAAATATTTTAATCTGTCACTCCTAGTTACAACAAGTATTCTCTAGACCACTTCTGAAACACCCTTAATTTTTCCCTTAGATTAATAACACCCAAGTACTTTTTGATCACTAAGACACTCTTGGCTTTCCAAACAATAGTTTGACTGAATATAATATTCAAATCTCTCAAAGAGAGGATATACAATTAAGTTCAAATACAAAAAACTACTTTGTAAATTCTGATTATTTGAACGTCCAACACTTTTTGACAAAGTCTCAACACTTGTGAATATTGAATCAACTCTCTTGCTTGTGTTGATATTTGAGGAAGCTTTTATAGGCATTAGAAAAATTATATGTTGTGGGATTTGTGCTTTCCTCAAATAATTATGTTATCAACAACTTGTCTTTTTTGTTATGTGGCAAGTTGTTGAAGGGAGAGAGAGAGAGAGAGAAAGAAAGAAAGGTGACAAAGGTACATTGCTTTTTATAGCCTCTACTTCACTATTTGTACTCTTGATTATGTCATTGATGACATTCTTTTGCCTCTTCCTTTATACACTTGAAATTCAAATGTTAGTGAAATATCACAATATACATCAAGAAGGAAAATTCAAATATTAGAATGTTCTTCTTAGAGAATCATCCTCGAGATGCTTTTACGTGCAGGAAAAATAATTTGGACATTAATTAATTGAATATAAATCATTGTGCAAGTTAGTTATGCCATTTTGGACTCTCGTAAGAACAAACAACACATAGGTACTGGTTTTCACAAACCATTTGATGCTTGTTTAATAATAGCTTGTTGGACGCTAAGTAAGATAGTTAATAAAACAAGTTCCTTTTTCGTTACACATTGAAGGATAACTTGCAAAAGCATAAGGATATAAATTTTTACCATTTGAGCTTATATCAAGTATGTCTCGTTTCACTTCACATAAATCATTCGTCCATCACTAATATATATATATATATATATATATATATATATATATATTTGTTATCATCAAAACTATGGGTATTTTTATCGTCCATATATGACATACTGAATTGTCCAAATCTAACACTAGTTGTCGCCATTATTTCACGCATAAGAGCAAATATCTCTTCAGTAGATCTTGGTTTTCTTGGTTTGTGCACCAAGGTAAGGATTTCTTCTTAAGATTAACCAAATGTTTCATATAACTCAATTGGTTTTTCCGAAAATGAAATTCCCAAAAGATGAAAAATATTTTTCTCACATCATTGTCGTCTTTAAGTTCCATACAATTGTACTCAACATAACCATCACCTACATATACAGGTTGACAATAAAAAAATGTCAAGTACCATTTTGTTACCTCTGATGGCATTTGTAACTACTTTTCTTAAAGCAACAAGTGTTATGTCCTCACTTATTCTAATGTCCCTTCGAAAGTTGATATCATGTTACCATCATAATACACAACAACAAGGACTCTCTCTATCTTTTAAGCAATATGGTGAATGTGAACAGAATGGATTGAGTTGTCTTATACCTCCATTGATAACGTAATGTTCACTCGTGAGTCAATTATCACATAATTTGTATTGTGTTTAAAAAAAAAACAATTAAGATTGCGCCAATTAAATATATGATTTAGGTTGCACCGAGCTTTATGAAAGTATTGTTTGCTTGTCAGATCATCATTAATTGGTTGTTCTATGAAGTAGAAAAAGCAATAGGCCAAATTTTCCCTAAATATTAATGATGCACATCACATGAATCTATATGCATTAACTATTCATGTGTCAATCAATAATTACAATATCAAACATTAAATACTCATTTTTCATTAAATACCTATTAAAATAAAAAAGAAAAAATACACAACAGAATCATGATTCCGTTTTAGATAACACAATAAAATCATGATCTCATTGTGAATTTTGGGGGTGAAAAAAGTGTAGAAAAATTATGATTTTGTGATAAGGGTAATTTCAAAATAATAGAAAGAGTCACCACATGAGTCATGAGAATAGCAAAAGAGGGGTAAAAATAGCAACTCCCTATATATGATATTTAACTATTACTAGTGAATTATGGGTTAGGCCGATGGAATAAAGGCATGTCATTAAGTCAGGAGGAGGGATGACAATGGTAGGGTCTGAGTAGGGTCCTGTAGCACTCGTTCCTATATTCGCTTTTTAAAGAAAATCTTATTCTTGGTCTTATACTTGCATGAGTAGCAATTTTAATCCTCATTCTCATACCCAATGGGTAGCTATGTACTCATACTCACACCCGCACCCGCACTTTATTAACGTATAAAGTTAATATATCAATAAAAAATAATTAAAAAATTACTACAAGTACATTAAAAATGCATTCTTAAATTTAGAAAATATAACATTAAAATCATCTACACATAATATTAAAAACAAAAAAAACATAACATTGACTAGTCCAAACTCAAGCCATAAATAAACAACATTACAAATATAATCAACTTATAATTATATTGAAGCTAATTAACTTATAATTATATGTTATAAATTAAAAAAGAACACACAAATGGATAGGTATTTTTGACTTCATCATTATAATCAACTTCTCTATATTTTTACAAACACTTATCTCCCATGTCTATATATTGTTTTGGTCCACTAATACCAATAGAAATTAGAACATGACCAAGAAGACTATGAATTAGACTATAAAAAAAAAACTAAAACTATCAATAGAAGATAAAACAACTCTAATTGAATAAATAAAATAATATAATTTTTATTAAATTAAAAATACATGATTCATTTTTCAAAAAATATTATATATATGTATATATATAATATTATTTACTTAAGTAACATATTATATATATATATATATGACATGCGTGGAATAGAGTGGATACTATAGTACTCGTACCCGCACCCATAGTTGTGTAAATTTGCATATAAATAACTATCTTCGTACCCAATCCGAATATGTGGGTAATTATCCTCCTCACTCGGGGATATTTTGCGAATACTCATAGGATCTAAGTATACTTTATCATGTAGGCCGATATGCATCTTTATAAATATCAAAAAGGTCATAAAATTGGATTAAAAGAAGTTAAAATATGGGAAATAAAAAAAATAAGACATATATAAGAAATTTAATACTTATATTAAAAAAAAGGGTAAAATATGTTTGTGGTTCCTACAAAATTTGAAAAATATGATTTTTTTTCTTCATAATATAAATTTTTTAATTAATTTGGTCCATGTAAAAATAAAACATATATTTGTTGGTCTTCAATGGTAACTCCATTACACGGTTTCCTGACTTGACTAACATATTTAATTACTTTTTCTCTTTACCTTCTCAAGCAAACTCAGAAGACACCAAAACCTACTATTGTTTCATCTTCTCCCCTAATCTAATCAAAAAGTGTGAGAAAACCGTCCAGAAAGTGACAACAAACTACAATTTTAGGGATTTTTAGCCACCATAAGTTATTTAATTCATTTTGGGGGATTTTAGTCATCACAAATTGTTTAATTTGTTTGTAATCAAATTATATGTGTAAGTTTGTTAGTCACATCAGGTTTCCATCTAGTAGAGTTTCCACTAAGGGCCAACAAAAATATGTTTTACTTTTACATGAACCAAATTAATATGAAAAATTTTATGAGGACGAAATTAATGTTTTTCAAATTCTACATAGATCCGGATCCCAACATATTTTACTCTAAAAAATGGATAAATTAAAAGAGAAAAAAATTATACACTTAAAAATTTAGACAGTCATCTAATCATAACACATTATGTATATTATGTATGGTAAGTTTGGATTTTTAAAATATCTTAAAGTAATTGAAATGATGATTTATGATTGAACGACAATATAAAACTATTTTATATTGTTAATACATATAGATTAAACTCAAATTAAAATATTGCATTACTCGTATATTTATGTTTGAGATGATACGAGTGTTCATAAACTGTCCTAATTATGGACCTCAATAATATCATAATGTTAAGTATTAACTTATTAAGCACACATTGCTTGTCAGTGTTTTTGCCATTTCGATGCCATTTTGAACTGATAATTGTTGAGTAATGTTTTTCTTAATCAATTCTATGTGTTACGAATAGAAGATAAATGATATATTATCTTTTGTCCTATTAATTCAAATATTCGAATTCCCACTCATCCATTATCGCAACCACCAAAATATAAAGGATATAACTATTATCTTCTAGTTATCCATATCTCCAAATATCTCGGAAGAAGATATTGGGCTTCAACCGTCTGCTATCAGAGTCCAGGTTAGAATCCTATAAATACAGCACAAACCATGGTGAAAGGTACACACATAATTCTGACTCTCTCTTTCCATTCACATGGCACACATTGCACACCAACTGCATTGTGCGTATCGCTGCTATGATCTTCTTCTTCCTTAAGTTTCTTCAGTTTCATAAGCTTCTTAAGAGAGAGAGTCTGATCCTATAGAAAATCATCCAACATCACTTGTTGGACATTTCTGTTTTCTTTGAGCAGAACACTATGAAACACGATTTATGTGCAATGCGTGTTCAAGAATATGAAAGGTGTTTGTGTAAGGGTTAACAGAGGTACGGGAAGAAATTGAAAATTGAGGGAGTATGCAAAACTAAGCAATATATTGAAGGGGTCAGAATAATCTCCTCCAATAATAGCAGACTTTGCTTATGTTTTCGGCAGTGTTATTGAGATCATTTTCCAATGTCACTAATAAATTCATAATTCCCCTCATCTCTCATGGCTAGACTAGACTTAACAGGGGATCAATCACCCCCTCTATCAATACACGCAACTCGTAAGGTCTTTGCCTTCAGTGAAAGGAAAATTAGTCAACCATCACTTGCTATATATTTTTCTATTTGTATTTTTTCAATTCGGAGGAAAATTTGGAGGGAGGAGATGGCACTCCAATCCAAGGCAGAAAATCTTCAGGTTCAAGAAATACTCACAGAAGTACTTACAATTTACCTTATCCCAAAGAGGTGAGACAATGTTTGAACTTGCGACATGTCATATGCAAGACCTGGTCTTGTTCCACTCGACCAGTCCCTTGAGATTTGATCACTTGCTATATTATAATGAGAATATTAATGCATTGACATGAAGAAAAAAAACCCATGTAGCTAAAATTCAAGAAATCCATCCTGGACACATTCTGCGAATTGATTTATAATAGATGAAACTTTAAGAAAGCAACAATAATAGGTGCCAACTGCTAGCATTATAGAAAAATGACCACTTGCTGAGTTTTTCTATAACTAGTCATAAACCAAAGAGAGCATAAAACACAAATTCACATCACATTGGTCTTTCTAGTGTATCAGTGGAATTGTAGAAAGCCATGGGTATCTCAAGTAGTAATAGCTTGATTTATCTGCTGCTGTTGTTTGCATTCTGTGATTTACAAATCATTGCAGGAAAAGACACTCTAACCTACACCTCTCAGAGCAGTCCATGCTTTAGGAAGAAAGTACCATGCCCTTCTGAGTGCTCTCTTAAATCTCCATCGGACCCAAAAGCCAAAGTCTGCTTTCTTGACTGTGATTCTCCTACATGTGAAACTCGATGCAAAAGTAAGATCATTCATTCTAGAATTTTACGCTAAAGTAAGGATAAAGTAAGTAATCTCAGTTGTTAACAAGAAAATCACTCGTTGATATTATAATGTTGACATGTTTATTTTCTCATTGAAGATGATATTATTTTACTTTATCCTCTAAAGTGAATTACTCTCTTTAGAAGAGTTAGATCCTTCATTCTATGTTCAATTGAGAATGATCGTTAAATTTTTGCATAACTATATATCTGTGATCTCACATTAACTAGTTTTTTTTTTATTAGTTGTTAGTTTGTTAGTTTTTGTTAGCAGAAGATTTTGAACTCATATCTATCTTAAGTTAATTAGTGATATAATTAAAATAATAAACATAAGTTAGAGGTAACCCTCGTTCAATAAGCTAGTTTTTTTAACTGTTAGACCCAATTCTAATGACATTAGACCTTACTCTAGCTAATTTTTGTTGGGCTTATTAGACCAACTGAATCGTTATTTGATCGTCGGCATATGTCTAATTCTGCTTCACACTCGAGATGGACAAACCTGGACCTAAAGGAGTGTGTTAGAGGATTTGTTAGAGATCAAACACTAATACAAATTTTTCACATCATGTAAAATTTTAATATGAGATGATTGGTTTCAAAAGTGTAAACAACTAAACACAAACTGAGGGGGACAAAGTGACAGAGAGATTATAGAAAATGAGGCACAAAGATTGTGAGAAGTCACGAATGGCATGGTGTGGTGTTATTGTTCTGCATAACTGTATGTTTAAGTGGCCAATACGATGAGGCATCAAGGATATTAGAGAGAGATCGGCGATGCACCGATTGGAGTGAAAGTTCAAGACTCTTGTTTACATAATTACATTAACACAATGATACAAATTATTCACATCATGTAAAATTTCAATGAAATATGATTCATTCCAAACACTTACCATTTTGTAGAAGCTTAACAAGTTTTCTTTCCTATATTTAATGACAACAACTCGCAAACCAAACTGCAATGGTAGTGGCTCTGCATGCCTGGACCCCCGTTTCGTTGGAGCTGATGGAATTGTCTTCTACTTCCACGGAAGAAGAAACGAGAATTTTGCCTTAGTATCCGACGCCAACTTCCAAATCAACGCGCATTTCATTGGCTCAGGCCAACAACTAGAACAAGGGACTAGACCTGGATTCAAGCACTGAGAATCCTCTTTGGTTCTCACAAGTTCACCATTGAGGCCACCCCATCACCAGCATGGGATGATGAAATCGACCACTTGAAGTTCTCTCACAATGGAAATGAACTTAATATTCCATTATTGAATATATTTAATATATATATTAAATATTATTATGTTCGCATACAAGCTTAATAAGTTATTATATGATTATATGGATTTATATGGACTGGAGCCTAATAGCTTGCTATATTCTTAAAGTTTTCCTTAAGTTGGAGGAACACTGTTGAGCATTTCACATACGATGACTTTTGATGTAATACTTCAAGCACCCAACACTAAACTCTTCTCTCTCTCAAACCCCTTACCTCCAACAATTTTGAAGTATTAGTTTCATATATCGGATTTGAGCGAGTAAGGTGATGTTTCGAAGATCTCATCGAGAGGAACTAAAGGGTGTGATCACTTTCGTGTTTCAACGGAAGGATTGACCAGGATTTGAGATTAAAAACTCTACAGCCGCAACCTTTGAGGCTAGATCCTAGAAATTTCATCCAATTTCAAGAGTTGAAACCTTGTGTGTTTTGTTCTACTCGTCGAGAAGATCATTTTGACTGGTCATTTGAGTAAAATGGAGGTCAAACGAAGGAGCTATAGCCGTTGGAAGTTTCTGCAGTTTTCTAGTCACTTTTCCAGCGACTAGTTTGTCTTCTCTGGCGAGCTTTCCGACAACTTCATCTTTTCCGGCGAACTTTCTGACGACTGGTTCGTCTTCTCCGGTGAACTTTTTCGTTGACTAGTTCGCCTTCTCCGGCGAAATTTCCGGCGACTGGTTCGTCTTCTCCAATGAATTTTTCCAGTGGCCGACGACTTTCCAGCGAACTTTTCCGACGAGTTTTCAACAAGTCTCCGGCAACCAAAAACAAATGTTCCTAAGGTTTTTGGGCGTTTTGGATCCATTTTTTAGGTCAAATTCGACAAATTTCACCTCTACAATGTTGTTTTGAAAAGTTAGAAGGTTAGGTATACTTTGGAGGATTTTAAGGTACTCTTTTTCTAACTTTTTTACTTTGATTAAAATGGAAAAACATAACTCCCATGATATCATAAAATTGAAATCTTTTGATGTCACTGAATTTCATAGTTGTAAATTTCATGTTCAATTTGGCATGAAGGAACGTGACATATTATATATTGTATTAAGTGATTTTGCATCTACTGTTGAAAATGTGGATGAATATCAATGGATTAAAGATGAATATTTTGTAGAGATTACTTGTTAAACTCTTTAAATCCTCGTTTAGCTATGACTTATAGTGAGTATAAGACTGCAAAGGAGATTTGGGATCACTTGAACAATCAATTTCAAAAACAAGAAAGGCTTTCTAAGACTCTTTTAGCGGAGAAGTTCTTTGACTTTAAGTTCAATATGAACTCAAGCATCACTTTTCAATTAATTGAACTTGAGAATATGAGAAACAAGCTAAAAGAGGACAACTCTGATTTGTCTGATAATCTCTTTGTTGGTTTTGTGTTGAGTAAGCTAACTACTGAATGGAATTCTTTTAAGATTGACATACACCGACTAAAAGAACAGATGGGGCTGGATGAATTAAAAAGGTATATTCATATTGAAGATCAAAACATTTGTAGGAAGAGTTTGGAACAAGTAGGACAACAAAAGTCAGTTGCCAACTTAGTTTCATATTCCTATAAATATCAGAAAAAGTCCAAGCCACCAAAAGGTGATCCTCTTCACAGTTAGAGGCCAAAAAGATTGTCTTCAAGAAGAAGAAGTAGGGCAAGTGCCATAACTGTGAAAAGTGGGGTCACTGGGCAGCAGAGTGTAAGCTACCAAAGATGTCAAAGAACAACAAACCACAAAATGAGGCTAATATGCTAATTAATGAATCTGAACCTCAAGCCTTCATTAGAATGATGAATAATGGAAAGGCCAGTGTCTCTTCTGAGTGGTGGTTGGATAGTGGTGCTACCTAACATGCGACAAATGATGAGAATTTACTCACTGAGGTCATAGAAGTGAAAAACACCGTGAAAAATTGTAATGGTGGTGAAGCATGGGTGACTCATGCTGAAACTGCTAATTTGGTTCCTTCTTCAGGTAAGTTACTAACTTTGAAACATGTTAAAGTAATACCTTTACTAAAAAATAAATTTAATATCTATGAGTTTACTTGATAAAGTTGGTGTCTTTTTAACCTATGAATGGTAGAGTAACTTTACCTGTTAACTTATGTTACTTCGGTTGTGCATTTATGATTAATGACATCTATAGATTGAGTTTAGATACTGATAGCATAAACTATGTTAGTTCTACTTTGATTGATCCAAAATTATTATGTAATAGACTTGGACATGTGAACTATAGGAAAATGCAACATTTATCTAAAACTCACAACATTCCATTAGATACTTCTATTCGATTTGACAAATCTGAAGTGTATGCACAAACTAAGATCACTAGAAAACCTTTTAAGTCGATTTCTAAAGTACAACACTTCTTGAGCTTATACATTCTGATCTTTGTGACTTTAAAAATTATGTTACCAGAGCGGTCGAAAGTATCTAATCACTTTCATAGATGATTTCTCTAGATATTGTCATCTTTATTTGTTGAAATCGAAAGATGAGTGTAACGACCCGTATGCATCCGGTTCATTAACATTGATTTACGGTCATTAAGCGCAGCAATTATCAAGGATAATTAAAAATGGAAGCAATAAACAAAAATGACGTCATCAACCGTCATTGTCAA
>PYAF01002746.1:100900-114079 GCA_007407185.1 Glycine tomentella
CTTCACTATATGCCTAAGGTTCCCTCAGAACCATATCCCTCTACTCGGGCCTCTTGCCCTGGGATCTATCAGCCGCTCCCTGAGCATCACCTGCAAAACATAATCCCCAACAGGGGTGAGATAACAATCTCAGTAAACTCAGGGTCCTTGGAGGTCTTTCCTCCCCCTGGTTCACTTCCATGCACATAATATCAAAATTGGCATTACCAAACTAGCTGTCACAGCTATCAAGTCATATCACATGTACATAACATACATACACATATATCAATGTCTGAGGAGGCTTCATCCATTTATATGGGCACATCTCACATCAGGATCTACTATTCATGCCTGAGGAGGCTTCATCCATTAATATGGGCACATTCCACATCAGGGCTTTCTTTCTTTGCCTGAGGAGGCTTCATCCAGCTATGTGGGCACATCCCATATCAGGACTTACATATATATATATATATATATATATATTATTAAATTTAATTCTACTGGCCAGAGAATCTAGTCAAGCACATAACAACACTATCACAGTGTTCAGCTCATCATATACATGTTTCCATAAACAATAACACACAATTTTAATATACATGCATCAAGATATACAATAACCATAACTCCCTCGGAGTATGGTGGAACATAACAGTGGGAAACACTCCCAAGAACAAAAAGCTTACTTGCCCTCAGCGCTATACCGGCTCTCTCGACTTCGTGGTCACAACCACCAGCAAGATCACTATCACGCCCTACACAAGGCATAAAACAATCAATCAATAACGGTCCTTAGCCGTTAGAATGAAAGGAAACACCATTCCCTTCCATTAAAACCTCTCTGTTCTCTATCTTAAGATTATCATAGCTAATCACCTTATAGGCAATTCACAGACCCTCAACAGGATCTATCTTGGTTCAACCAAGATCTTAGAGTCCCCTTAGACTCTGCATAAGCTCAATTCAATGCTTTAACCAGACCATATATCAACAATTTTCCAACTTGGCTAAAACAGTTATATCAATACGTTTTCACTGTTTATTTAGCCTTCTGAACAACTTTTGTAAAGGCACTTAGGCTCATATCTATCCTAACACCTTCCCTTTCATCAACATTCTTCTTACTCATACCTATCTCAGGGTCAAAACCAAACTTCATCAATAGTTATGATTCAAAGTTCAACATTCATCAGAACAGCCTCCTGAGCATAATTTTCTAAAGAACCTAAGTCTAATTCCAGCCCTATCACAAAAGGGTCACTATTCACCCCAAGAACAAATTCTCAAATCAATCGGTAAAACTTGAGTTTCTTACCTCTAAACAGTCGAGGAAGGCTGGAGGATCACTTCTCCAAGCTTTGGCGTCCTTGAATCGCCTTCTTTCCCTTCCAAACTCAGTATTTTCAAAGTTCCCTAGAGAACGGGATCTCTCCGATTGATGGTTTTTAGGGAAAAGTGATGAAGAATTCTAGCTCAGAGGAGGATTTCCCATAAGTTTCATGTTGGGTAGAAGGTGTTTTGGCCAAAGGATGAAGATTTACGAAGCTCAGAGGTTCATAAATGGAGGAATGACGCTGGGAGAAGAAGAAGCAAGCATTTTGGGTCACAACTCGTAAAATGACCCTTTTATAGAGGCCCTGCCCGACGTCTCGCGCGAATCGTGCCACTTCTAGTGCTAATCGCGCCAAATTCCAGCATCTGTGGCGCTACTCGCGCCAAAATCCAGTACCTGTGGCGCTACTCGCGCCAGAATTTCCGTCGCTAAATCCGTCACTAATGCTTTTTGCAACAGAATTTTTGAAAATTTAAACTTTTCTTTCTTTTTGTTTTATCTATTTAGCCATGGTTATTATAATGAGGCTTTTGAAAAGTTTAAGATTTTTAAATCTAGAGTTAAAAATCAACTTAATTTGAAAATTAAAAGGTTTAGGAGTTATAGAGGAGGAGAATATACAATGACTGGGTTCAAGGAATTTTGTGCTTTGGAGGGCATAATACTTGAAACTACTACTCCTTACTCACCTCAATCAAATGGTGTGCAGAGCGTAAGAACATAACTTTAATCAAAATGCTAAATTATATGTTACTTATAGTTGGCATGCCTTCCTTCTATTGGGGAGAAACTGTTTTAACTGTTAATCACATCTTAAACAGGTTATTGCACTCTAAATTGTCTAAGTCACTTTATGAGATATGGCACAAACGCCCTTGTAGATATGATAGCCTTAAAACTTGGGATTGTGTTGCCTATGTAAGGATACAAGATCCTAAAAGGCCAAAGGTGGGACCTAGAACCACTACTTGTGTATATCTAGGTAGTGTAGAAGATAGTGCTGCAAATAGATTTTTGGATCTATCTATTAACACAGTGATAGAATCTAAAGATGCATAATTCTTTGAGTACAAGTTTGTTAGCAATCTTGACTTGAAATTTTTTTGATCTATAGATATGATTTCAGAATCTCTTGTAGAATCTGTAGCTTGTCCTTCCGACGCTAATCTCACACAATTGGTTATTGAACCAATCCTAGTTAGAAAATCTACAAGAGATAAAGTTTCTAAAAGTTTTGGTGAGGACTTTGTCACTTACCATATAAAGGATGATTCATTCTCCTATCAAGAAACAATGAGATCTAGAGAATCCTTACTGTGGGCAAAAGCCATGAATGATGAAATGAGTTCTTTGCTACAGAATCACACTTGGCAGCTAATCAATTTGCCAAAAGGGGCTAAGGCTATAGGCTGCAAGTGGATATTAAAAAAGAAACTGAATAGTGACTGATCAATAGCTAGATATAAAGCACGTTTAGTAGCTAAAGGCTTTAAACAACAGAGTGGAATAGACTTTTTTTGACGTTTATTCACCTGTATGTCATTTGTCAACTATAATAATTCTTCTTGCTTTGACATCTATTGAACACTTTGCAGTGCATCAAATGGATGTAAAGACAGATTTCTTAAATGGAGAGTTAAATGAAGAAATCTACATGGAACAACCTGAAGGGTATGTCATGAAAGGCCTTGAGAAAAAAGTTTGTAAATTGAACAAATTTTTGTATGGTCTTAAACAAGCACATAAGATGTGGCATCATAAATTTGACAAGGTGGTAAAGAGCTATGGCTTTCAGTCCAGTTATTCAGATAAATTTCTTTACTATCATTTTATGTCAAATAAGATAGTCATCATATGCTTGTATGTTGATGACATGTTAATTCTTGGCTCCGATCATTCTATAGTGAGTGATGTGAAAACTACTTTAACTAGAGAATTTGACATGAAAGATCTTGGTATAGCTAATATCATTCTTGGTATGAAAGTAAGCTTTGAAAGGCAAGTTATCTCCGTTAGCCAAACTCATTATATTGAACAACTACTTTCTACCTGGAAATACAGTGAGTGTAAACCGAGTGAGATGCCATATGATTATAACAAAAGACTGAGTCCTAGTGAAGGGACCAGTGTGAATAAGTTAAAGTGCTCAAAACTAATAGGTAGTCTCATGTATGCTATGAGTTGCACTAGACCTGAAATAGCCTTTGCAGTTGGCATGTTGAGTCATTTCACTAATAATCATATGAAAGAGCATTGGGATGCCCTCAATAGGATGATGAGATACCTTAAAGGTACTAAAGATTATGCTCTATGTTATTCTGGTTATCCTCTAACTATGGATAGATATTCTGATGCCTCATGGTGTTCATAAATTGGAAATAGTAAGTCCACCAATGGATATGTATTCACTCTGGGCGGAACTGCTGTTACTTGGAAATCTAAAAGACAGACTTGTATTGCGTTGTCATCAATGGAATCAGAATTGTTTGCTTTAGCCTCAACTGGTGAAGAGACGAAGTGGATAAAGAATCTGATTATGGATATTCCTTTGACTAAACTAAAGATTAATTCTTTAAGTTTATTTTGTGATAATCAAGTAGCAGTCCAAGTCGTAAAGAATGCTCTCTTTAATTCAAAGAGAAGACATGTGAGAATGAAACATGCGTTGTTGAATTATCTAAGAGAACAAGGATTTATCACTTTGGTTGATGTGAGATCGAAGGATAACATGGCCGATGCTCTCACAAAAGGATTGCCTAAAAATCGATTATTCAAAACAATGGGGAAAATGAGGTTAAAGACTATGTAGACAAGTTTTAATTATCATTTACTTACCTTTAATTGTGTGTTTTGAATTATCAAATCTTCCTTTGCTGGCCAAATGATAAGCACAATTTATAAGTTTCATCGATGATCGTGGTCGCTAACTATTTTTGAAAATGGTGAGTTATCTCATTCCAAACTTGATGAGATGATTTTAATCCAATCCAAAAGTTCTATCTGGGAAGCTTGTGTCATTTCAAACTTGATGATACAATCCTACCAGGTTGGCCTACCCTTTTGGTTAAACGATCTCATTCTAAATTTGATGCTAGATTATTTGACTTTAAGAAATTAGTAACTGTGACATTCCAACTTGAAACATAGAAATAGTTGATTATATAAGAAGCCTATTGGTCTTGTTCTTAATTGAAACTTGACATTACAAGACTAGGTTATTGTAAGTGATGTGACTACTGGTCTTATTCTATGAAACGAGACAATCGTTACTCTTTTGCAAATAAACTTAGGTTGATGGTTCTTTATAACTTAAACTATTTAGGTCTCGTTCATAAGTTATGGAACTGACTTGATGCTTATGAACATGATATTATGATGCTTTATGACATTGATATATGTTATTCTTTGCTTGATAATATGATGCTAAGTTCTTTTAGTAGAATTAGACATTTTTAGTAGTTTATTCAAATGATTGAATACATGATAATATGAAATTCATATTTGACATTCTACGGGAGATGGTAGAGATGGAGGAGAGCTTAGGAAGTTGGATCCTTAGGAGGACGACCAACTTGATATATGAATCTATCATTTAGAGTTGTAGGGAACTTGACAGTTCACCTGCTATTGCCCATTATGTTGAATTTCATTTACTTGAGACTTACATTTTGTTATTTCTATTTTGTGAACATTATGATTATTATGCTTATTTCTTATATTTGTAAGGTCTTAGACTATTTTGACTGACCTACTTATACTTGACTATTATGCATATGTCAGAATTAGCAACTGATTTAGTCACGCCTGAGGAAGATGTGACTCATTGCTATAGATGTGTAAATACTTTTAAAATTACAATAAATTCATAATTTAAAAAAAAAAACAATATTTAAATTTTTTTGCCTTATTCATAGTGTAAAAACTAAGACATCAATAATAGTTACTTATTATAATGAATACCGTAGCTCAAAATTTAGGGTTTAGCTTTCAAACACTTCTTCTAGAAGAAATCTCTCATTTCACTTCTCAATTTTACTTTTGACACGGTCTTTTTTCTTGTTTTGGTCCAAATAATTGTTTGTCATATCAAAGGTCAACTCCTTTTGTCTATCTGCCTCGAAAAATTTGACTATGCAAGTTTTTCAAAGTTCTCTTAGAAAACTTTTTTTTTTTTTTTTTTTACAGTTTCTCTTAGAAAACCTTTAAAAAGTAAATAACTATTTTTCCTATTTAAGTTAAATTAAACATGTACACATATTCACCAAAACATGCACATGAGTTTATAAAAACAATATCCAAAAAAAAAAAAAAAAAAAAAAAAAAAAAAAAAAAAAAAAAAAAAAAAAAAAAAAACACACCATGTGAGAAGAAAAGTACAATAAATAAAATTTAGGTAACGTATTAATTAAAACACTTACATGTAACCAGCCTGTATATCTAATATGTAAGAAAAACTAATGTCAAATATTTTGGAGTACAGATGTACTGAAGAAGTTCATGTCAATTAAGAATCGTTCCCTTTGCACACACGAATTGGAATAAGTTAAACTAAATATACACATAAGTTCATGGAAAAAAGGAAGAAGGAAGAAGAAGCATATCATAGGTAAAAGAAAAGTACAAAGAAATATAATTGAAGCAACCTATTCTACACTTAAAATGATAACCAGCCTGCACATCCTCCAATACGGCCCAAAAACTAACGTCAAATATTTAAATGCTATTAAAATGGATGTTCTGAATTTTTATTTTCTTTTATTTTGGAATCTAGGTTATCCTAACTAAGTTAAAGACTTTTCTTTCAGAGTAATTGAGATCCATCCATGAGTTTAACATTGTCTAATAGATATTTTCCATGTACATAAACTTGAAATCGAGTCCTTGATCATATACTTAAAACACAAAATTATCTATCAATTATACTACACGGTGTTGATATTGAAGTTAATGTCAATAAAACACATTCCCTTTGCATACAGTACTTTTTTTTTTTTTTTTATCAGCCAAAAGAAAAACGTATACATAGCAAAACACACTTCTCACATCACCTAGATTCTGCAGGATTAAGTGAGAATCAAACATACACCAACAAAACAACTTGAAAATCTATCTTAAACTTTTGCATTACCCTATTAAAGCCACCCACAATTGACAATTGTATCAAAATGGTTGTAGCCTAGTTACAGACCCAATAGAAAATCGTACCAAAACTGATTCTGCATAAATATTAACAGAATCTTACACATATCCACTACGAAAGCTTGCTAGTCCCAAGTTGCCTTCTTGAAACCAATAGCTGTACTCACAATTGTAACCTGTGTTATCAAAACATTGTTACTGACCATTGTATTACTTCAGCTATCAAACCATCCTAAATACCTGTTAGTGGCTATCATTTCTCTCCTAAACGTCCCGTGGTATTTGCAGCTGTTCCAGTTCAATTGCACTCTTTCCCTTCATGTATTTTTTTCTAGATGTTTTGCAGACACAAGAAAGGTTGCACCGACCATTCATATAACGAGCAAGAGAAGCTATCTACCTTTATCTTGAGCCACTTCCAAGACCGTACTCATCTACCTTTGCATATAGTATATACATTAATACAGGAGGAATAATAAACCATCTCTTTTTTTTTTTTTTTTTTCTATCTAAATCATAACTAGTAAGTGTCTATGGAGGCAATTCTGTTCAAACAAGAAATATTACAACATAATGAGACTCTCTTAGTGGAGATTTTTCCATACACATCGCTCTAATTCATATCTAAGATTTTTTCCATGCACATGGCTAGAATTCAAAACCTTATTTAAGGAAAATTAAGCATATATTAATTCAACGGACCATCCATTGGTAAAATAAACCATTTCTAACAATTCATGTCAAGATTATTTTCTCAAATGTTCCGCACATTTTCAACTCATTGAATTTCCACATAGATTACACATTAATCTCATGAAAGTTGTGAAACTTTTCTAACATTTGTCTTTAGAAGCCATATGTAAATAGTAGAACACCATCTAAAAAATTTCCTGAAAAGTGAAAAGGAAAGCAATTCAACTTACCATGCAGTATTCATGTTCAGAAGAAAGAACTTATAACCTTCATATACTGTAAGGTGTAAGAACAACATGAGGAGCAGAACTCCTAATTGGTTTATATTTAGTACAATCAGAATTTTATGGGGTACCTTGCATGCAATTACTAACCAGCTTAATGGCACCCACACTATCCCTCAAGTATATTTCAAAGTAAATTGATTGTGGGGAAAAATGGATTACAAAAGCAGTAACTAAATAAGAAATAACCTTCATTCACCAATCAGACCAGAATTACTTTGATGGCCTTAAGCCAGAATTGTGGATACACAAGAGCTTATCTTCCGCGAGGATTTACCAATTGTGAGAACACTGCACTTGTGGCAACATCTTCTGTATCATCATCAGTGCAAGAGTTGCCCCCATCAATCATACTCACACTGTTATCAAAATGGTCAAGGGGTGTCAACTGAATTCCAGTGATGTGGTTCGTGCTGTTATCTTCCGGTTCCATGAGTGCTGATGAGGTCTCTTGAAGCTGCAATGCATATTCAAGATTCCACAAAACATCTCCCATTGATGGCCGGTCCACGCCGTGCTCGGCCAAGCACTTCTCGGCTGTCTCCCCAAACTTCTTAAGGGAAGCAGGATTCACCTTGCCAACAAGATTTTGATCCATGATTTGGTCAAGCATACCCTTTTTCTGCCAGGTCATTGCCCACTCAGCAATGTTAACCTGCTCCCTTGGAAGGACAGGGTTCAAGGCTGGCCTTGTGCATAACACTTCCATTAACACCACCCCAAATGAATACACATCTGATTTCTCAGTAAGCTGTTGCCTTCTGAAGTATTCAGGATCAAGATAACCAAAACTACCCTTAACAGCAGTACTCACATGGGTTTGATCGAGAGAAGGACCAGTCTTGGAGAGGCCAAAATCGGCAACTTTAGCAACAAAGTTCTCATCTAAGAGGATATTTGTTGTCTTTACATCTCGATGAATAATGCTTTGAGCTGCGCCAGTGTGGAGATAATGAAGGCCTCTTGCTGCTCCAATGCAAATTTCAAGCCGCTGCTTCCATGATAGAGGTGGCAGGTCCGTACCATACAAATGACTCCGGAGGGGTCCATTAGCCATGTATTCATACACAAGAATCATTTCTGACCTCTCATCGCAATAACCAATGAGGGACACAAGATGACGGTGGCGAAGCTTGGACAACATTTCAATTTCTGTCCGGAATTCAGCAAGGCCTTGCTCGGATCTCGGATTACCCCTTTTAACAGCTACATTGGTCCCATCTTCAAGCATTCCCTTATAAACCCTTCCAAAACCACCAACACCAAGAAGTAGCTTCTCATCAAATTTGTTGCTAGCATCTAGGATTTCTTGGAAACTGAAGAATCGTCCAAGATTTGATGAAGCTAAAGAAATGCAGCTTGCAGTACCACTCTTCTGTGAAATTGTTGAATTCTTTGTCATGGTAAGAGAGTTTCCATAAAGGGGTAAAGGCAGCCATGAATGGCCCTGTTGAGCGGATGACTCTGATTTGCATCTCACCAAGCAGCAATAACACAAACCAACCATTGCTACTGCAGCAAGAGCTCCAGCAGCCAAACCAACTATTACTCCTACCATGTTTTTCTTAGAATGTGAACTTGGAAGAAGACTGTCAACTGAATAAAGCCCATCCAAGCTCTTTAACGTGTTGCTGATCTTCATTATCTCCAACCCATTCATAGTGGCATTTGGGAAGTCTGCCACAGTATCTGGTCCAATACTCACAGTTAAAGTGCTAGAGTCTGCTGAGGAATTGGCAACGAAGTCCCTGTAGTACGGCACAGCCAAGTCATTAGTTATGGATGAGATGTCAAGGCTTTGAAGAGCTATGTCAGAATTTACGAACACATTGAACACTAAAGTGTTGAGTGACTTGCTCATAATATCACAAAAGTGCGCCCGGATGAAATAGGAGAAATTTGGATCCACATTGAAGACCCAAGTAATGTTGAAATTTGGATCATTTACATTTGCATCCCCCATTGCTTCAGCAGTGGCATAGACCCAATTTGGGGCTGTCTCAGGTGTAACAGCCACTGGATACTTAATGCTTGAAGGATTCACCGACACATTAAGGACCGAGCTGTTGACATGAAGGTATTTCCTATCATTCACCCAAGTCCTACCCAGGGTGTCATTTTGGGCAGTAATCAAAGGACCCCCCATGTTCAAACGATACACAGTTTCAAAGGCAAGTTCAGAAAGCCCACTGAATGGTGCTGGCGGGTTAACAGCCAGTGCCTGATCAACAAACAACTCATTCGGCATTGACACAACTTCAATTGCATTGACAAAGGCCACTGAACCATTCGAAGGAATGAATGTGACAACCAATGTATCAGAGGTAACATTGATTGCATATTCCTTGAACATATAAGAACCATTGAATTTCCTAAAGGTGAAGTTGCTCAAGAGTACAAAATCATCAGTAACCACTGTTAAAGAAGCTGAAGTCAAGTTGTGGGCAGAGTTTGGAATAGGGGAAAAGTATAGCCTAACCCAGTGCCTACCTTCTTGCTGAATCTTAAACCTATAGGAAGCTTTCTCGGTGAAAACTCGAGCCGATTGGTAAATAGGAAGAGGCGCACTACTAGAATTGGAACTGGCAACAACCGAATTCCCAGTTTTCATCACAAGTGAAGAATGCTGTGAATCAGGAACAAAAGTGCGACCTTGAAAGGTGACATTTTGAGAAGAACCACAAGCAATTAGATATCTATCAGGAGGAGTGTACAAGGCAAATGACCCATTAACAAAAACTAGAAAAACAACAACCGCAACATAGGAAACCCATTTTATAAGTTCTATCTTCACCATCGCAGATTCCTCTTTGTCTTCAAGGGTCCATAAACGGTTTAATGGATACCCAAATCACCAAAAACGGATTCTCTCAAAAACCCGGATCCAAAGGGACTCAAAAATGAAAATCTCAAATCCTAAACAAAAAACCTGCAACAACCACGGATCTATCAGAAGCAATGCAAAGAACCAGACATTTCCATTACAAGCAAGAGACAAAGTACGAAGTTTCCAACGTCACAAACACAACACACAGACACAACAGACCATAGCTCCACAAACAACCACAAAGACTCTTAATAAACCTAGTGCAAGATATAGTTCTTCTGACGTAAGTAGACTGAGCAAGGTTAAAAAAATAATAATAACAAGACCTACCTAAATGTGAATAAGGTGGTGCCAAAAGGAACAAGGTTTGCAACATTAGAGAGACACCCTTACATACATGAAGATGAAGTAATGAAGATCATTACCGTAAACTCATCAAGTTGAGAGCTTTTTAGTGTGGTTGAAAACACCTTTTCCAGGCTGTTGATTAGGCTGTCACTACTGAGGGAAAAAAAGAGGACCCCACATAGAAGAAGAAGAAAAGTGGTACGAAACTTCAAGCTGTGACTAATAGTACTACCACCTTCGTCTAAACGAAGGATGTAATTTTTTAATATTCAGGGATAAGTAATTGGATATTTACTAATTTTAAGTATAAGCCTATAAGGTCAAATAATTTTATAAATATTTTATTAAAATCGTAAAAAAATTGATAATCTCGATTGTTTTTTCTCTTTTAATATCATTTTAAAATTGTAAGCACTTTTTTTAATTTTTGTGTTAGAAGTAATAAATTATTTAATACTTTAAAATCATAAATAATTTTTAAAATTAATTAATAATAAATTTACATTTATTTTTATTTAATATTTTTTATATTTTTATATATTGTTTTATTTAATTTTTTATATTTTTGTATATTATTTTTATTTAATAATTTCTATATTTTTTTATCTTGTTTTATTTAATATATTTTCTATAAATGAAGTTAAGGTTTAAATTATATGTACAATTTTAAAGTCAAACTTGTTGAACTATAATATAATAAGGGAAAAATCCTTAATATTAAATAAAATATAAAATTTATTAAATAAAATAATATGTAAATATAAAAAAAATATTAAATAAAATAAAAAATAAAAATAAACATAAATTTGTTAATAATTAATTTTAAAAAAATTATGTACGACATTGAAGTTATAAATAATTTACTATTTCTAACAAAAGAAACTACTTATAATTTCAAAGCCTTATAAAAAAAATTGAAATCGTAAATTTTTTACGATTTTAATGAATAAAAAATAAAAATCAGAAAATTGTTTATAATTTTATACTCGGTTTTTTTCTTTTTAATATTAATTTAAATTTCATCCCATAATTTAGAAAAAAAATTGCACCCTTATGATCTTTTCGTCGCCACCTCGCACATATAACCAGCTGTGTCCCCTCGAAATTTTGTGGTGCTGTTGTTGTGATTTTCGAAATCCATAATCTTTTACAAGAGGCCCATAAATACAAACTACACCCCACCACAGAAGTTAGGCATTCTTTATGTAACACGCTCTTTATAAATAAGAAATACATATTCATACTTATTGAAAAAATAGTTAATTTTATTAATTATGTTCTTTTTGATTAAAAATAAATATTTTTTAAAACTATTCTTCATTAGAATTTAATATCAAACATAACAACAAATATTTGGTCTTTTTAAATGAAAAATATTTTGAAGAAAGTCTAATTAAATAAAATATAGGTAATTGAGATTTTCTTATATTTAAGACAAAAAAGAAAAAAAAAAACTTTGTGTCTTATATTGGAGACTGGGAGAATAAATTTTAAAATAATTATCATTTTATCTTTTTAATAAAATATTAATTACTCTTTTTATTTATACCTCTAAGAACTATTTATTGTGTTGCATAGTTTCCAACAAAAAAGATTAATAATAATAAGGTTTATTTAGTAAATTTGTCAATCTCCCTCATCTATTTATTAGTTATTTTCCTGTATAAAAAGTAATTTAAGACCATAATATAATGGGACAAAGATTGCATCACTTTTAAATAATTAATAATGCAAAAATTAATAAATTTGTTATATATAAATGGGAAAATAGTTCATGTAAGGGAAGTGTAAAGGACTTTTATACATCCTCCTATCACTAATATTTGCTGATGTAAGTGAAATTAGGTTTGAATTTCATAAATAATATCTCAATTTGAATATTGTGAATAGAAAAAATATAACTAACAGAAAATATCATACTAAAGATGACTAACCAGACTCTTTATAAGATATTAGTCATTAAAAAGATTAGTAGATACTTTACATTAATAATATGACTCCAAAAATACACTCTTCTAATCACAAACAATTATAGTTATATATCATAAATTTATTAATTTTTATAATAATAATTTTTTGTTAGTTTATAGTATAAGTTTTTTACATTGAAAATGTAAAAAATTAAATTTATATAATAATTTGTTATTAGATTATAAAGTAAAAATTCTTTATATGGCTAGTGTATTTAAATTAGATCATTTCTTTACTATACAATATTAAATTTAATTAGAATATAACTAGAGTATAAAAACTTTTATATTTTCATTCAATCATACACGATAACGATAATGTATGATAAAATTATTGTATTAATAATTACTTTAAAAGTCATATTTAAAGTGATTTGTAGTTGTTTTACAATATAAATATATGCTAACAATGTATGAAAACAAAATTTTATAATTTTTAAATTTAACTAAAATGCACTTACAATATAAAGATTTTATAATAGACTTTTTAAAGTGTAATTTAATTATGAATTTTGGTCATTATATAATTAAATTTTATTAATTTTTATAAAATTATAAAAATATTTCTACTTAATTAATAAATAAAATTATTTATATTTG
>PYAF01002746.1:119547-133223 GCA_007407185.1 Glycine tomentella
ACTCCCTCATGGAGGGCTGATATTCTTTTGTACCACCACGGTATGTGTGGTATGGACTATGGACATTGATATGTACATGTACAGAACCTTGTTATATATGACATGTGACTTTACCCTGAGTATAATTGTCTTATATCTGTTATCTGCCTGTATTATTAAGATGTCTGACTTTTGATATATGAATGGAGAAACTGGATCAACATAGGATTGACTTGTGTTTTGTATAATTGTGATTTCACGTGTTGATATTCTATACATAATGAATCAAGAAAATCGATTCTACACTTCCGTTGAGTACTATTTTATGTTTATTAAGCGCTAAACTGATATTATTAATGTTAACGCACCGGAGGCCTATGGGGTATTACAGAAGGAGTGGTGGTGGAGGCGCTAGGGCCCCTCTCTGCTCGCGACACAGCCATAGTGTTGGGTCATCGTCGTCCTATCCCGCTGTTGCTAGTTACGAATGGGTGAGAGACGATGTTCTAAAATATAATTCTTATGTCACCTTGGCAGCGAGTGTTAATGCTCTGCATCGTCAACTTCGATTGAAAATCCCTGAGGACTCCTGCAAGGTGATTGTTGAGGCTTGCGGGAGTGATGACCTCCTTTCTTGAGGACGAAGCCAAATTGTCCACCCTTCTTCTTTATGTACTGGTGCCTCTTCGAGGTACTGGGTTTGAACTCCTTTCAGTGCACTCTGCTTAAGCACCTAAATGTAGCCCCTCCCAACTTCACCTTAATAGTTGGGCTATGGTGAGGGCTTTTGAGATTCTTTGCCCCTTCTTCAACATCTGACCAGTGCGTCGGTGTTCTTGTATTTCTTCCAGATGAAGATGATGGACAAGATTGGTTGGGTCTCTTGAAACAATGTATCTAATAAGCTATTCGAGATTGACTCGAACATCTTCTATTGCTTCAAGGACTATTTCTTTAAGGTCCATGCTACTAACGTCGTGGTAGATGGGTTGCCACTGATGTTTAGTTGGGATGGGAAGCCCCATTTCCTATTCTAATGGAAGTTTGACCCCACCAGATTCAAATCATTTGATGAGGACCTATTGACTTTGGTGGAAATAGTGGACAAGACAATCTTGGAGTAGTTGTCGGCTTCATTGGATGTGCGAGCCATTTTATCTTTTCCCTTGACAGACGACCCTTCTTCTTACTTGGATGGTAAATCCCTTTGTCCTGTCTTCTTTTATGTTTGAAGTCTTCTGCTTGAACTAACACTTGTTCTATTTTGGTTAATTTACAGGTATCATGGGCAATTTTCCTATAGACCTTTGGGAGAAGCACGCTGGTCCTGATGGTGAGACCATTCCACCTTCTTTTGTCAACCCACCAGTTGTAGGCGAGTGTCAACCTATTGCTAGGGTTGGCCCTACTGGTGTTGAGGTAGTTGAAGCTTCCCCCAACATCTCTTCCTCTGTTTTAGCTAAGATTAGAGTTCTAATAAATCAAATTTGTTCTTTTACAAGCCTTTACATATGATTATCCTTATCCACCCTAGATAAAGAATAAGAATTCTAACACCTTATTAAAAATCAAATCACAAAGAACCTGAGATTTCTACTCAGTTCTTTACCCCTAGAGAACACTACTCTAGTAAGCTTGAAAGAAAACTATTTTTATCTTAGCTTTACACAAATTTAGACAAAACAATTAACTAGAAAAGTTTAAGAGAGACACAACCTGTGATCCTCAGTGAATGAATTGAATGAATGAATGTTACGAATCAATTCCTATGTTGCATGAATATTGATGAACAGAAAATCAACTCTCTTGAAGTTCTTTTCTAGGATCTTGTCTTAACACTTCATCATCAATGAAGCATGTAAACTTTTAATCTTAAACAAGAAATGTATCAGTCAGAAAATCTGTTTCTTGGACCTTTGAAATCTTAGAAAGTGTAGAGTAATTCGTAAACTCAGAATGTAAGTTGTATTTCAAAGCATAGATCCAAAAGGTTTAAATATAAAACAAATATAACAGAATGTAATTGATTAATATGTGAAGTAATCAATTATTTTATGATATGTAATCGATTAATATAACAAGTAATTGATTAAAATGTTCTTGAGACAATCTGGAAAATTTTCATGAACAATGTAATTAATTAATACGTGATGTAATCGATTAAAGCAGATAGTCTCAGTTATGAAATAAGCATTGGTAATTGATTATAGATAAGTGGTAATCGATTAAGGCAGTCATGCATATTCTTAAATGAACTTGTGTAATTGATTACAGTAGAGTGGTGATCGATTAAGACAGACATGCATATTCTTAAATGAACTTGTGTAATGGATTAAAGTAGAGTGGTAATCAATTAAGACAGATAGACATGTTTTGCATTTTGTGTTATGTAATCAATTACGATTTGATGGAAATCGATTAAAGTGTTCTTCATGGCTTTTTCAGAGATAAACAGAAGCTGGTAATCGATTATCTCATTGTGTAATTGATTAAAGCAGTGCAAAATGGATTTTTCAAAATCTAATCATGGAATGTTTCTTTTCAAATGCAAACATGAAAACCTTATGTTCTTTTCTTAAAAAATGTATGCAAGAATATTTTTATGCTTTATGCTTTGCAAGGATCACAAGATAAGCCTCTTAAACTACTTTACAAATTACAAATGCCTTCAATTAAATGGTATGTAAAAAGCTAAAATCTTTAAGTGAAAGGGTTTCATCCTTGATCTTTTCTTCAACTCCCCCTATATCCAACACTGCTATCACTACTGCTCCTATTCCTCCTACCTATTCTCATGTTCCTATTTAGGACACTTCTGTACCTCCCGCTGTTGTGGTTCTCCTACCTCTTGTTGATGTACTCTGCCGGAGCCTTCCTCTGTTGTGCCAGCGTTGACTCTACCATCTTCTTCTTCTCACCCCCCGTCTCTCTTGAGCACATTCATGCTTTCGAAAATATTGAATCTTTGTGGAGTGTGGGGTATAGGCTAGAGCAGGGAACTCCGACTAGCTTCATATCTTCTTTCGGCAAGAACTTGATTCGGTCGATCGGGGTTCAAGGTGCTATTGATACTGGCAGGGTCTTCCACAAGACAAGTCTAGCAATCTTGGAGGAGAATGGATAGTGCCATCAGAAATTTATGGACAAGGTGGCATCATTTGAGGCTGAGGTGGCCAAGTAGAAGGCCATTGTCCACACTATCTTGAAAGTGGAGCACTCCAAGGTGGTCAATGCCACTATCACACTTGTAGAGGTGGTCAAGTCAAACCACCATCTGCATGCCAAGGCTAGTGGTGCTTTGGCCAAGCTAGTGTGCACTTGCTTAGATGGTGATGAACTATCCAATTGCAGTAAGACACTGCTGGGGAGAAGAAGGAACTGGCTGCCAAGGTTGACCGTGTTGCTGTTGAGTGGGATGAACTTGCCAAGAAGGTGGCTGCCCTGGAGGCCCAACTAAAGGAGTCCAACCTCCAAGTTTCGAAGGAGAAGGCTGCCAGTAAGGAACTTGAGGAGGAGTTGTTCTTCTACAAGAGGGAAGCGGTGGAGTAGCACAAAAAAGTCTTTCACAAGTCCATTAGACAGGCCAAGTTCTTCATCAAGGACCTTGACTTGTGTCTTTTTGACCCATTCAAGGATGTGAAGGATGGTGTTCTGCTTGACGAAGATGAGATGGTTGCTGCGGAGGAGGGTGCCAATGAAGAGTAAGATAATGAGGCCAATGTCTAGGCTGCCTTTTTGTATTTTGTTTTGTTTTGTTGACTTTGGGCTGTAAAGGGTTTTTAAACTTGACAATTATTTTTTAATGCAAATGTACTGCTTTCGTTGTCGCCTCTTGCTTTGTTTGTATATCTTGTATGTTGTTGCAGTTTGATTGTACGATTCTCCGTGATGGCAACGATGGGTTGCCTTGACATGGCTGAAATCCTTGTGGTGTAGGAAATGACCTTGATGAAGATTTAGAGTCTTGGATGATGCGAAATCATCTCAGGTTTGATTTCAACCTAATTGAAGGTCTTGTCATTCATATGTTGGTGCTCCCTTTCACTTTACGGAGCTTATCCCCTTATGCTTATGGGGAGGTAGTCTGGATTCCACCTAGTTGAAGGTCTTGTTGACCAGTCTGGTGGTATTTTCATTTTACCTCTTGTTTGAGGATACGTGGCTAATCCTTTGGTCCTGCTTGTTGAGGTTCAAAGGGACTAAACTTACCAATAATGTGTCTTGGGTTTTGTGTGCCAAGGGTGGACCTTAGATATTTATGTTATGCAAACTTATATTCCTACAATAATAAAGTTTAGGAATTACCTAAACTATACATTACAAACCAATAAAAGCCCTTTTGATCTTTTGATGCATGTGTATTTCAAGTTGAATGAATTAGAGTCTTGTCAATATTTGGATGTGCTAGTTACATGTGGTGTTTGAGTGTAAACACAAACAAACACACATTTGAGGAGGTTGAGTGTTGTTCTTTGAGATATTTCTATCACCTTGGTACATTCTTAATTTTAACTTGACTATTTTTTTTCACTTTGCACTTTTTGATCATGTGTTCATGGATTTCTTGTTACCTTGATATCATTATTCCAATCTCCATCTTTCTCACTTTAGTGCATTATTAGAATCCATTGAAAAATGTGTGTGCCTTGTTCATACCTTTTTTTTAGTTTGTGGTTTATTCTAGTTTAATTGTTTTTCTCTTAGTCTTTCTTTTAGTTTTGCCCAAGAGTGCAAAAGATAAAGTGTGGGGGAATTTGATTGAGCGCTTTTAAGTTAGTATTTTATATTCTTCTTAGCTTATTTGACTTCTCTTGGATTCTTATTTTCTCACTTTATCTCAGTTTTGGTCTTAGGAAAATAATTTGGCTTAATTGATAATTGTTGTTTATTTTCAGATTTTGTGCGTACTTGACCTATCTTCCTTGTGTAGGACCTAAAGGATTTCACAGAACTCTAAATGGAGCATATGAGTAGTCCTTGGAAAGATAAGGAAAAGAGATACAATTTTATCAGAGATAAGCATGGGCCAATTCTACCAGTTGGAGGGTCAAATTAGGCTTGGAAGTCAGAACCTCAACATTTGAGTTTTCGGTTGCGAGTTTGGGTTTTGATTGGTGTAATTAGCATAATTAGTTATTTTAGATGGGGCTAATTAGATCTCATTCTTCATTCTGTTCAGTCACTATATATTAGTATAGCTAGGAGTTACTAAGAGAAGGACAAAAACAGAATTTCTAGCTTCTTGTGCAAGTTTTCAGAATTAAAATCTTTTCTCTCTTTTTCTCTCAACTGTTCTTCATTGTGCTTCATTTTTCTTCTTCCTTTGATCTCTATTCTTCTATTTTATTACACAAATTTCGTGGCTATTCCACTGATGATGATTATGGAAGGCTAAACAATCAATCAATCCAAGGATCCAGTCCAAGCAAGGAGAATTTGAGTTCTGGTTTGGTATTCTAATTTCTATGTGAATGTTCATCTTCTTCTTCAATCATCTTTTCGATTTTCATGATTATGAATATGTTTAGGATTGAAACCGGATTAGGTTATAGATTTATTTCCTAATTTTGTATTTTAATCATAGATTGTTTGGATGATATTTCAATCCGGTTTGTGATTTCAATTAATTTAGGAGTTAATTCGATTGAACTGCTTCTAATGATATTGAATGAAACTTCATAATATGAACATTATCAGAACTATGATAATTCACATTTCTTGGTTTGGTGTATTGGATTGATATTCTTGAATTTGTTTCACAACATCTTTTTATCAATTCTGTTAGTTTCTGTATTTTTCTTCAATTTTTGTTTGTGTTTCTACAATTTTTATTCACTGTCTACAAATTGTTTGATAAAATCCCCCTGCTGTTTAAGTGGATTAAGTCAGGAACCAAATTGGACTGTATCTCTGAGTCGACCTAGGTTAATCATGTGCTACAGAATTATCTTAGTTTTATTTGTTTTGTAGTAATTCGACAATCGTTATCAGTCAGCTAATGGTTGACCCTTCATAACTTTCAATGGCAAATAATTACACGAGTATGCACTTAATTTAAAATTCCATTTCATCAATCGTCTTTGCAAGGGAGAACTATTTAGCAAGTACTTAATTAAGTCGATCTTACACACCATAAACACTTCTTTTGGTTGCAAATGGTATTTTAATTTCGTGCATGCAAAGTTCAATGAAAAACAAAGCTTTTCAATAACTGTGCATCTACATTCAGCGTCAACTAACAATCTTCTTAAATAATATGCAGCCTGCTCGATTTCATCATCAGCTTCTTGTGCCAACAAATAGCCAATGGATTCCTTTGTTGTCGATGCATATAGTTATAGCCAACCTTCTCCTGTTAGAGGAGGTACCAACACAGGAGGTGACACGAAAGCTTGTTTGATGTGATTAAATGCTTCCTGTTGTTCCTTTAACCAAATGAAGTCTTCTTGTTCCTTCATCCGTAGTAATGGTGAAAAAGCTTCCAACTTGCTAATCGAATTTGCTATGGATCATCTAAGGAAATTTATTTTCCCTATTAAGCTCTACGACTCCAATTTATTTTTAGGAGGGGCTGCTACTAGGATCTTGGCCTTGTTTCTATCGACTTCAAGTCCTTTTCTGTGCACCAAGAAACCTAAGAACATTTTTTAGGATTCATCTTCAATCCATGCAACCTTATTCTTTTGAATGCCTATTTCGGGTCCATCAGGTGTTGCTCAAACCCAATCGATTTGACTACCACAATATCAATGTATACTTCCATAGTCCTGCCAATCAAATCATGAAATATCATATTCATGGCCCTTTGATATATGGCCACATCATTCTTGAGTCCAAAAGGCATTACTACCTACTCAAAAATACCAATGGCACCAGGGCACCTAAAGGTTGTTGTGAACATCCTCTTTAGTTATAAAAATCTGATTATATCCTAAATGGTTGTCCATAAAGGTGAGTTTTCCATTATTAGCCATAAAATCTATTAACATACCCTCAATTGGCATGGCATACTCTTCCTTAAGGGTAGCCAAATTCAGGTTTGTAAAATTAACACATGCTTACATTGTCATTCTTTTTAATAACTAGAACTATATTAGACAACAAATCTGCATGCTTATCTATTGTAATAAATCTTGAAGACAACAAACGTTCCACCTCTTTCTTGACCATTGTCAAAACTTTTAGAATAAAACACCTGGTAGGTTACTTATACGGCTTAAAACCCTCTTTCAAAGGTAGTCAATGCTTAACCAAGTCCCTGGCCTGGCATCTTAAAATAGTCCCATGCAAAATAATCCATATATTGAGTAATGAGTGCTAGCAGTTTCGCTTGTTCATCTCTAGACAGTAAGCCATTTATCTTAGTCAGCTATGGAAAATTGGTTGTTCCTAGATTTACGTCTATTAGTGGATCTTGGGTTTCTAATGGGGGGTAATGGTTTCTTGATCGAATGTTGTTCAATCTTTTGTAAAGTTGTCCCCCCAAGCTCTTCTTCTTGTACTTCCCCCATTATTTCATTACAGAAGTGTGCCTTAGCTTCTTGATAGTGGAGTAAGACATCATATTATGAAAAACGCTATTGTCTACAAAGCCTTTGCTAATTGGTCCTCCATTTATCATTACCTTTATATATTGTAGCTTCAAATGCCTAGCCCTATCTACTCGTGGCTTGTATAGTTTGGCAATTCCCTTTTCAGCATCAAGATTCCCCGCCAAACTTGCCCATTCTTCTTCATTGGCTAAAACATCACCTTCTAAGGTAGCCGTTAGTCGATCATGACTAGAAAACTCCACAAGGAGGATGGCAATAGTTGTAGTAGGAATATGAGCATCATCTGATAGTAGCCCATCCAATTTAAAGTCTTCCAACTCTAAAAGTAAACTAATCATGCCATCCGACAACTTTGGCTCTTTACTATTGCCTAGCATTTTAATAAGAAGGTTCTTCTCTCACCTTATCCCTTAATTCTTTCTTAGATCTCCACTATGGGCGAGGTTGCCCCCCAACATTTTTCCTAAATCTAGGAGGCATCCTGATGTTGACACCGTACTAATTTCAGCCAATGGTACAGGATTCACATCCACCTGCATCTCATTCCCTTTTTTGACTAACCATAGTCGTCTTTCCTTTAGGGATCTTTTTGTGTTATTTCTAAACACCAAACAATTAGTTTTTGAATGGCTATAAGCATTATGCCACTTACAATATCTTTTATTCCTCAACTCTTTTGGAGAAAGAATTTGTAGTCCTTCAGGCAGCTAAATCTGTTGATCCTTAACTAAATAGTCAAAGATCTGTTATGCTTTGGAAATGTCAAAAAGTTAAGGCTCATTTCCTTCGGCTTGTTTGCCTTTGGAGGGTCATAAGGTAGGACAAGAATAAGGCTTCCTTTTGATTAACTCGACTGCCATTTAGTCAGTGAACAAGTCATTATCAAGGTCTTCCTTTTCTTCTTTCAAGACCATCGATATGGTTTAAGGATTTCTTCCGCCTCTATGGAATTTTCTTTGATCCTTCTTATCCACGAACTGCTCAACTCTAGCTGCTTTGATGGCTAACTTTCCTAGATCTATGTGTGTAAGGAATTATTCTTGTTGTTGTGTTTTCATGTTTCCAATTGTGATGGTTGCATATTCTGACTCTGGAAACTGCACATTGCATTTACTCTTCATTCGCCTGAATCTTTCTAAGAATTCAACTGCTGACTCGTTAGTCGATTGTTTGGTATTCATCAAATCAGCTACTGAAATGTCTGGTTGAGGGTTGTAAAACTTGTCATGGAAAAAAGTTCCATACTAGTCCAACTATTAACCAAATTTGGAGTCAAACTTGAATAACATGTGAATGTCGTGCTGGTAAGTGATAAAGGAAACAAATGTAGCCGATAATAATCATTCTAGTTGGCTTCCCCACATTGAGTCGTGAAACGACTAATGTGCTCCATAGTGGATATCTCGTCCTTGCTTGAGAAGGGGATACCTTGTTAACCCACTTTGGATAGGGTTTCCTATATACTGACATGTTGATTGGCTTCAATTGCACCCCAAAATGTTTACAAATTTCTTCTGCTATCATACTAGCATTTATGGTTTGAGGGTGTCCTCGTCTTAGTCAAAGTGGGTATGGGTTCTTTATCAAAGTAGAGTGTTGTCTACCAGCCATTTAGGACACTATCACATTCTGGGGAGGCATATAGAATGACAACTAAGTAGTTTTCCCTACATTCATCGACTAGTGATTTCCTATAAATTGACGACTCAAGTCCCCCATGTCTGACCTTCACCCATTTTCCCTGCTGACAAATGAAACATTGGCATGCGAGCCATCAAAGGTAATGGAGGTAGTCCAATAATAGACGCATAGCCATTCAAACCTATCGAATTGCATTGGAGGAGGTCTGAATGCTTCACTGTCTGTTACAGGCCCAGTGACCAAAGGCTGACAAGGCTAAACCCTGGGTACAAAATTAGTCGTTGCCTCTGATTGGCCTTGACAACATTCCTCCTCTAAGCCTTTTGGATTTCGTTCAAAACCATAGGTTTCACAATATCACTTAACTTCCTAAAGAGTTGTTGCATGATATCATGGACACCCTCCTCCATTTGTTGACGCACAATAGATGACACAGGCATGTCCATCTCTAGCATTGGTGCCATGCTGTTTTGGAACTTCTCCCTCATTATCCACGCAATCTTCAAGTATAAAATTTGGTTCGTTGGTAGTGGTTGCCATAGATACCGCATGGGTACTAACAACTACAGATGTGGGAGTTGTTAATGTAGCCCCAACGCTTGCTTGAACAATAATGTGATGGATGGAAGATCACTTTGTGGGTGGTTCCATCTTCCATTTCCCTTATAGTAATTACATATGCCAAGGATGACTTGTTGGAAGAGTTGGAAACCTTTGTGAATGCTAATTTTATGTTGGTGCGGTATCCCCTTAGTTGTGGTGACGACTAAGTACCAAGAGTTGATTCTGTTAAGGCAATTGACCCAAGGAAGGGTTTTATGTATTGATCTTTATGTGTCTCTTACAATGTAATAGGCCTTATTTATAATGATCGACTAACAATTACATTTATTGAAGCATTATTAAAATCCCTAAAATCTAGGAGATCATGGCTATCATCTCATCAACCAGTTCCTTGTCCATCAAGCTGACTTCCATGTTCTCTTAAAATGGCCTATACACTATTCAAAGTGTTCCATCTTAGTCGTTTTACAATTTTTCCCATTTCAGCCATGTCAGTCGCCTCAATCAGCTCCTTTATGCTAGCCGTAGACAATTAGTAGATATTGCTCCAATGGCTAACTTTTTAGGTGTTAAAAATATATTCCCATGTTTCTTACAAGTTTTTTTAAAAAAATTCTCGGGTATTATTGATTTATAGGAATGTTATAATTTCCTTTTTTATCATGCTTTCTTGCATCTATATTCCCATGAGGAGGGGGTGGGAAAGTGATATCACCATGGGAATGTAAGATTTTACTATCCAATACACATGTAACTTCTTTTTTATTTACATTATTTTTTATTTTAAAAAATATTCCGATAAATATTAAAATGTAAACAAACATAGTTTTTAAGAAATACCTAGGAATGATATTCCCATATTATATTCTTGGGAATGTAAGAACATAGCGTGAAATAAACGCTGCCTTAGTTACGAATGAGTTTTTTAATCCTTAATTAGGTTAATTCTTTTTTCTTGGATAAAATAGCATGTGTTTTAATCAAAAGATGTGATTTTTTAATTAAGTAACTGAACGTAGAATTTAAGGCGTAAGAGAATATTTTGTAGCGGTGAAAATTTAAACTTAGACTTAATTTCAATTTATCATTGATGTAAAATTTATAAAGTTAAAGGCTAGATCAGTGTAAAATTTTATATTGTTTGTAACGATTTGTCACTGTTACATGGAAGTAGAAACTACCTTAAGCAAAAGACTTTATTTTAATGCATTTAAAACTTTTCAAATAATTTATTTAAGAAAATATGAGCAAACTTTTCTTGTTTCAAAGGCCAAAGGCTAAAACGTACATCTCCAAAATAAATCATCACATGATGTGTGTGTGTGTGTGTGTACAACATCATAGTAACTCAAATCTCCTCAGAACATGCATATAAATATAAGCCCCACTGTAAGGATACACTACATAAACTCTAAGCCAGTCAACACTATACATAACTTTAAAGAGGAAACAAAAAAGGAACCATGTATAGGTACACATATCTAGGAAGTCTCCAAATGACACGAGGTCACCTCCTAGCTATCTGCTCCCCACGTACATCAGATACGAGATCATCATAGACACGAACCACACGTGCAACAACACAAGGATAAGTTTACAAAAAATAAGCATATTAAAGCAGTATACCACTTAACAGTTAAAGCATAAACAAATACCAACATATACATATAGAAAGTAATATTCAAAAATCATATTAATGCATAAATCTTAGAAATTCATATAACTAAATATCTTATAATAATCATCAATTCATTAAGCATCACATCAAGATTAAATCATCATACACCATCATCATCAGCAGTCAATCAACCATCATCACCATGATTCATCCATCAAACATTATTCTCAAGTCTCAATTATCAATATACATGCCTAACTCTCATGTTATGTCATCCTAACTCTTTACTCCCAAAAGATTTCACCTTGAGCGATTAACTCAAGTACATCCCTTAACATAGTCACACCTTGACCATTCAAGAAATTCGAATTAACCTTACGGAGGAAGTGTATTTTATAAAAAAAATGGATGAGCATGGGTAGTAGCTTACCTAGGTAAGGCTTACAAAGACCTTAAGTTGCCCATTGATCCATTCTATAGGCACAGTCTTGTTAGCCACCACAATAACCTCTAACACTAGGTTGAGGGTCCACCAAGCACCTTCAACTTACGTGCCTACTCACATGCAAAGTTATTCATCAATGCATGTATGTTATGATCATTCAAATAAATATCATACATCATCACAAATTCATTCACCAATCTCAACACCATAAGAGGTTATAATATCATAGATTCACCATTCATATGTTCATTACACTCATGAACTCACATATAGTTCAATAAACATAGCAAGACATTCCAACACCCTGAATTCTTGCTAACAACTTGCCAAAAACTCATATGAAATTAAATCTCATGATCTCACATAAAGCCAACTATAATCATAAAACAACATCATTTCAACCACATCTCATATTATCATCAAGAAATCAAGCAACACAATTCAAGACATTCATCAATTAACATACTTATCTCATCATCAATATAGTATTCTCAACAAATAGATCATAGACCAATCAAATCATAAAAATGCATCATTTTACCATTTGTAACAACTCTATAAGTCATATTTAAGGTAATTAAAACATCTCATAAGTTATGGGTTACTATCTCTATCATTTTCTATTATGAACCTATGACCTTCATATCCTATAAACATGATAAATAAAGATATACTAACTAAATTAAGTTGATTTTTGTCTTGTTTGAAAGCAAATAATATTATCTCCAACTTTTATGTTTACTAAAAGACCTAGTTTGGAAGCATACTATGCCTAAAATTACAATCTATATGAAACCTTTACTTATTACTGACAACTAGATCTTTGTTCATTAATTTAATCATTTCTGGAGTTATACACAATACTTTTTAGTGAAACCCAAACCAATAGTTAACTAACGTTCAGGTCTACAACTTTCATGAAGACCATTTTTCCAAATTCAGACTATATAATTGAGTTTTGGCCATTTTAATCGATTACAATTAATTGTAATTGTAATCGATTATAAGAGAGCTCAGGTAAACAAAATAGTCTTTGGGCTTGATTTAATCTATTACAACAAACCCAAGACTCAAAATTCAGCCTTGGTAGCTCATTTTAATCAGTTACCATATTGTTTAATAAATTAAAATGATTCTAAACTATAGATAGCACAATTTGTACACCAAAACCTCACATTTCATAAAAAAAAAAAAAACAAAATCATTCCTTTCAACCCAAAAAACTTCAATAACGAATTCAAATCACCTTTGAGATGTTTCTAGGCAATAAATTTCATCTATAACAACTCAAATCATCAAATCAATATAATCTCATCAAAGGTTCAAGGGTTTCATCAACAAATCACCAACATTCAAATCATGACAGCAAATTCATCAATACACTCAATCAATATTCATTCTCATAGCATAAACACATTAGAAATTAAGAAAAAAGACAAGCTTCCCTTACCTCTATAAAACCAAGAAGCAATATTTGAGAGGAAGAAAGGAGAAAAATAAGGATTTGGGTCCAAGATAAGAGCTTTCTCACTACCACTCATCCGCCACACAAAAAGTCACCATCCAGAACCCAACAAACAGAAACCACATTAAAATTCCAAAAATAAGCACTTTCATGAACCCCCATGGGTTCTCTATGAAGGAAAACAAAAATGGAACTTCAAAATTGGAAGAGGAACAATGTAACACCCCAATATTTTTATATACGTGTTAAATGTGTAATTTAGGAAATGTTTTAGATCAATTAGTAATATGTGATTAAAGGATTTTTTTTACCTAGAATAGAGATTAGAAAAATTTCAATACAATACTCCTAGGTAATAAATTACTAATAGGTGACAAGAAAATCTAGAATAGAATTTCTAGGAACTTTACT
>PYAF01002746.1:133323-150562 GCA_007407185.1 Glycine tomentella
AATGAATAAAAACAATTTATTATATTTTTATATTTATATCTATCTATCTATATAATTTTTTATTTACTAAATTATAAAAAAGTAAAGGTCTAAAATTTTGGAATTTTACATACTATATTGAACTTATATGTTTATTTGCAGATTATCATCTAAGGATTAATATGTTTATTAAATATTAAGCTTAGTTCAAAAATAATTTAAGTTAAATATTTGTGTAGAAGTTAATAGCTATATTAATTTGATTATTATGTAATGAAAATAATGCAGTAATTATTTCATTAATCATAGTATGCAAGTGTATGAGTGTTTCAACGAATCTAAGAGAAAAACAAAAAAATAGAAAAACATATGTCTTGTATGTTTGGCCTAGAAAGGTAAGGTTTTTCATAAATTCTGCATAAGCTATTTTAAAGATATATCGGATTGGTATTCGGCTAGGGTGGCCAAATACCTATCCAAACCCAGAAAAGGACAAAACAATCACACTCACAGATAATTACAAGATTCAGCTATCTAATCTTGCTCAAGGGACATATTATCTAGATGGTAATCGACACACTTAGGTCCAAGGTCCTAGGTCCAACAAGGTATGTTTAAATATAGTAAGACTCCCAGGTAAAAACCATTGTTCATTTCCATGCATTTTACTATAGTCTTTGCTCAAATTTGAGATCTTACTTGCTTATCGGAGTGCCTTTTGCAGGTATCCCCCTTCCAGACAAATCTCATTCGAGGCATTGGAGGATGAATAGCAACAAGAAACCCTTCAACCAGAGGAAAGAAGTGTTAGACCACTATTTGGTAGGAACATAAGAAGTGTTCGACCACCGTGGGACTGAGTAAGATAGTTCCCGACCCCATGTGTTATGGTAGTAACACGAACAAGAATGGATATGACAGCAACTACCCAGCTAGGATAACAACATCATCCTCAAGAAGAAATACAAGTAGAAGATCATATTGACCTATCGTGTATGGTAAGGTGACCGTAAGCATAGGTTTCTGACATGCGTCAACATCACACCCAAGAAATCTTAGCCCTTAGGCAGGGGATTCACAACTACTGAATCATGACTACTTGTGGCATTCAGAAGATGAAACACCGATAGGAGTCGAGGCTAAGTCCACGACATGCAAGACATCTCGAACAACAAATGTGAGTGTTGGACAGGATATCGAACACTTGTCCATAGACATGTTCGGGAAACAGCTACAATAATACAAGAATCATTTTGTTCCCGACATTATGGAGGCTAACTTGCCCTCCAATTGGAAAAGCTTGACCATTGAGAAGTATGACAACACAGACAATCCAAACGAACACATGGATGTCTACATCACGCAAGTTAGCATGTACACCATAGATGATGATGTATTATGCTGAGTTTTTCCCACCTTCTTGAAAGGACAAGCTCTTCATTGGTTCACTTGTCTTCCCCAACACAGTTGATTCATTTGAAATGGTCGCAGCTTTTTTCGGTACTCAATTTGCAACTAGTCGGTCTCACCACCTAACCTCGGTGGTGTTGGCCAATTCAAGAGAAAAAGGAACCTCTTTGGACGTTCATGGAACGATTAAGAAATATACCTCTTAAAATCTGAAACCTGGATCCTACGGTTGCTATACATCACCTCATAATAGCCCTTAGATCGAGACAATTTGTCACCAGTTTGTGTAAGAAACCTTCGGCTGATATGGATGATCTTTGCCAAATAGCAGCAAAATACATGCAGATGGAAGAGCTTTCTAAATACAAAAATCAAGTTTGAGTTGAAGTTGCCACAACTAAAAAGGATTCAAACAAACCTAACTTCACAAAGATAAAGGAATAAGGGCGAAGGAATCAGCCACCTAGGGAACCTCAGTACACACACTATACTTCCCTTAACATGAGTAGGTCTAGGATTTTGGACCAAGCCTTAGCCACCGAGATCCTGTAAATGCCGAAAAGAGCTAACACCTCAAACAAGTTGATTTTTCAAAACATTGTCGGTATTATAGAAACTGAGGAAACTTAACTTAGGAGTGTGGCATCTTGAAAGATAAGATAGAGGACCTCATCAAGATGGGCCACTTGAAAGACTTCATTCCTAAACCCCAATCCCAACGACAATACAACTGACATCGGCAAGATAGTGACAGATACAAAAGTTGGCATAGAAACCGATCACAAATGAGGGGGAAGAAATACCTCTCCACCAAATGAGATGTGTCATCAACAAAATTGACAAAGGTTTTGTAGGAGGTAAGGCCACGACTTTTCCTAGGAAAAGGCATCTTTGAGTTTTTTGCTTCGTTAACATAGTTTCCCCACACAAGGCCCCCTAGATGCAACCCATCATTTTCACAACAATGGATTTCAAGGTAATAGATCCAGTTTAGGATGATCCCATTGTGATTAGCATGGAGATCAATAATTGTGTGGACCAGAAGACACTTATTAATCAGGGGAGCTCGATTAACATTTTGTTTTAGAACACGTTCAAGCAGCTTGACATACCAAAATTCGAGCTCCAACCACATGATGCCTCGCTGTTCGACTTCACTGGGGAGAGAGTTGGAACGATTGGGAGCATAGAACTGTACAAACGTTTGGGCATTCAAGGTCCAAGCACAAGACCATTAAGATCTAATACGTAATGGTACATGCCAACACCTCCTACAACATACTTCTTGGGCAACCATCATTGAATGTTCTAAGCATTATGGTATTTACGCCTCATTTGGCTAAGAAGTTCCCATCGACAACTCGTTCCATTATAACAGTCCATGCCTACAAAAGGTGGCTAAGGAGTGTTACATGGCTAGCCTACAACTAACCCCAATGGCAAAAGATGAGTCATACAAGGTTGTCAACAACATTGAAATGTTAGCAGGTAACCCAAAGGGTCAAATGGCCTAGACCTTGACCCTAGAACAAACGATGATCATCGGGTTAAACCAGTACAAAAAACTATTCTTTTTAGTTCAACCGACATGTCGCCTAACTCGAACACCAACTCTCAGATGGTGATAAAAGTAGTCTACCACAGATAGTTCAGTTGAATGCCAATTTGTTTGGATAGTTTGTGGTTGATACGCTAGGTATTGATCCGACCTTTCATTTCCATAAATTCTCCATATACTGAGATGCAAAGACCATAGCCCAAATAAAAAGAAAGGTGTCAAGCAATTCGGTAGGAAGTCTCCAAATTATTGGCAACTCGATTTATTTTAGAAGTAGATTACACAACGTGGCTGGAAAATATGGTCATGGTCAAAAAACTGAATGGTAAGTGAAGAATGCACACAAAATATATAGACCTAAAACAAGCCTATCCAAAAGATGAATACCCTCTACCCAACATCAACTGACTGGTGGATGGGACGGCATGACATAGGATTTTAAGCTTCCTTGATGATTACTCAGGGTACAATCAAATTAGGATAGATTTGGAGCAATTTTTTGATCGCTAAAGTACTGAGAAAACTTGAATTGGCAAGAATAATGATGGCATAGTTAATAGATTATCATAATATGAAATACAATATAAGCTGAGAGGCACCACCCAAGCATAAAGTTTAGCATATTTTGTGAATGAGTTCCACCCACCCCAGCCTCAAGCACAGGATGATTGGTGGACTCTGAACGTGAATTACTCATCTAATCACATGGTATTAGAGCCAAAATTATTTTGGAGGGGCTAAACAACATAGTCCTATCACATTTTTTACATTTCAGATTCAAGGCCACATGTAACTAGACAGAGTATGAAGTGTTACTAGTTGGCTAGCAAGGGAAGTAGGGGCCTAAAAAGTCAAATGGCAAAGTGATTCCATGATTACATCTAAGCAAATCAATAAGGTCTTTTGAGTAAAGGATCCTCAATTGTTGAAGTATTACCACACTTTCTAGAAGTTAAGGGAAGAATTTGATGAGGTCCAAGTGGCACACATTAACCGAGACATCAATGATCGAGCTAATGAGTTTGAAAGATTAGCAACCTCACCAAAACCCGGACAATTGAAAACTTTTATACAACAAATCCTCTTTTCCCTAGCATATCGGACAAGGAATGCATGCAGGTCAAAGAAGAGCAATTGGAAACCTGGATGACAAATATTGTTTAATACTTGACTAAGGGTACACTCCTGGCAGATGGGGAGAAATCTAGGAAATTGAGAACTCAAGCAACAAGATATGTCATGATAGCTGGAGAACTATATCGGTGAGGTTTCTCGTCACCTATGCTCAAATGCCTCAACAAAAAGCAAGTCGACTATGTAATCAGGGAACTTTATCGAGGCATTTGTGGGATGCGTTCGGGGGGAAGATCAATGGCGATTGAAGTGGTAAGGGCCAAATACTACTGGCCAACCTTGAAAACATATTATGTTGAGTTCATCAAAAGGTGCCTACCATGCCAGAAGCATGAAAACTTAATCCACATATTAGCCAAAGAGTTACACCTCATCACTCCTCCATGGCCCTTTGCCATTTGGGGAATGGATATCCTTCCTTATGGCCATAAGGCAATGAAAATTCTTGTTAGTACTAGTCGACTACTTTACTAAGTGCATTAAGGTCGAACCTTTAGCAACAATTAGTGTAGAGAATGTCCAAAAGTTTCTCTAGAAAAACATTATCACCCGCTTTAGCTTTCCATGCGTCATTGTAACTGACAATGGTTTACAATTTATAGAGAGGAAGCCAAACGAGTTCATGATGGATCTTGATATTAAAAATCAGGCCACTTCTATAAAACACCTCTAAAGAAATGGTTAGGCTAAAGCAGTCAATAAAATGATTTTGGCAAAGCTAAAAAAGCAATTGGGTTAGGCCAAAGCGCGATGGGCCTAAGAGCTTCTTGAAGTCCTATGGAAATTTTGATGCACTCCCTATTCTTGAAGTCCTATGGGCCAAAGCGCGATTGGGACGGACGCCTGGTTCCTATAGAAGTGGGGGAGCTATCTGCTAGAAGGAAAAATTTCATCGAAGCAGAGAACAACAAAGCCTTGTAGGTATACCTAAATCTCATTGAGCAGGTACGAGAAGACACGATAATTATGACAGAAGCATGCAAGCAACTTATGACTCTTTGATTCAATTCAAAGTTAATGCCAAGACAATTCAAGGAAATGGATCTGGGTTGGAGAGTCTGTAAGACCCCAAAATTTCATAACTATAGTTCAATAGATATTTATGGAAGTCTTAAGTTAGGAAAGATTTGATAAAATATCATTAAGGGCATTACGGAAATGTTTGGGGAAAAATAACCATATTGCCCTTACCGTAAATTAGAAATGACAAAAATACCCTTGAAGGTAAAAGGACGATAATGCCCTTGGACATTTTGAGAATTTCAAAAGTGCCCCTAGATATTTTAAAATAAAAACTTACACAAATGCCCTTGTATATTTTGAAAATGACAAGAATACCCTTAGATATTCTAAATAGATATTTCTATGATGGAAATGACAATTATGCCCTAGGAATTTACCATAATGCCTTCAGACCAGAAATGATCAGATATTCTTAAGGATTCTGGGAGAACTTGATGGAAATACAGAGATGGAAATACGGAATACTATTAGATACCAGATTATCAAAATGGTTGTGACAGGAAACCATAAGTGGAATTAGGTTTTTCTTAAGCATCCAATGGTATAAAAGGAAGAAAAACTTATGTTTCCACCCTTAGGTGTGAAGAGCACGTGTAGAATCATGTAGAAAGGAAGAGAATATTCATGAAAATTACTTATAAAAGTAAGTCATTTGATGAATACAAGTGTTAGGACACTTGTAAGGCACATGATAAAGATTTTCCCTCTAGCATTTACGTGAAACTTGGAAAATAATGGTGAAGCTCCATGATTTTGCCAACTCAAAGGGACACTTGGAAGAAGATTAAGAGAAGACTTCATGAATCAAACAAGTGTCAAGACAATTGTATGGTGTAGATTTAGTTTAAGTAGATTTTTCTTAAAAGGCAAAAATCTTATCTTGTCCCTTTGGAAGAACACGTGGATAGTTCTAGACATTATTTCAACAATCCTAACGTTCAAAAGTTATATATGTGAGATAGGAGTGTGCCTTTAAATTTTTGAGGAGATCCAACGGTTAACGAATCCAGAATCAATATTTTACTGAAACGGGTTTTTGGGAAAACTCAAGAACGAAGAAAAGGAAAATAGAAAAGATTACTCTCCAAGCTAAGCCTTTGCACGTGTAATATCAAGAGGAATGGAGAAATGTTGAGAACAATCAAGAAAATGGACACTTGGATGGTTAAAAAGCAAGGAGTCTTGCCATTGGTCCATTTGGAAAGCTAATTAATCATAACTTAAGAGATATTTTCATGGCTAAGCATTTAAAACCATTTCATCAACACTATAAATAAGGGGGTAGGGATCGAAAATTCAAGTCCCTTCAAGCTAAATACACGTGCAATCTCTTCCTTGCATCCTTTCCTTTTATCCTTTCATGCTACATCCTTTGTATATTCCACTTTCAAGAAAAATAAAAGCAAAACCTAAGCCTTGCCATCTTGATACTTCACGTGGGATCTAGGAGCTTTTAGGAGGAAGTTTACCAAGCTTTTAAGAAGAAAGAACAAGGTATGTATAGGGGAGTTTATGCTAAATATAGTTTAAGTGTTACTTTGTTTAAGTGATGTTTTGATAAGTGTTTGAATCTTTGTGAAGTATGACTTATATACAAGAAGTTATTGGATTTGAATTATATTTGCATGGTTGAGTGCTTTAGTAAAAATTATGTATTATTTTCTGTGTTGTTGAGTGTTTCTATGAAAGCACACCATGTGTTTGATAAAATGTTTTAAAGAGACAAAGATGGTTTAAGTATTGTTTTGTTTAAATAAACATTTGGAATATTTGTGTTGTTGAGTGAGTTATGAATATTTATGGATTTCATGAATTCTTATGAAGCTTTATGATAAAGATAGTTTAAAAATTGTTGGTTTAAACAAGTGCTTGAGTTTTGATGTATTATGACTTGTCTTTGAGAAATTTATGGAGTTGAACTATGGTTGTATGCTTGAGTGTTTTTATAAAGTTTATGTGATCCGTGGAAGAAGTTTCACATGTTGAACTCTGTGTTAGTTCCATGTTGAAAATTTGAGCATATGAGATATAAAGTGAAGAGTAATGTTGAAGAGTAAATATGAGATAAAAAGAGATTCATTCATGCATATTTCATCTGCATATGCCTGGCGGGGGCTAGTCCGTGAAGAGAAGATGTGTCAGATAGCTTAACTGAGTCCATGCGTTCAGACAAGAGGAGTCTGAGCTGGGGGGTAGTGGCAGTGAGGACCACACCACCATGATGATCACATGGGTGGAGGTGACCTTCCTATTTGCAACACCGACCTACCCTGATTGAATGGATAAGTTCTGTGCCACAGAGAGAGAGTGGGGCTATCTTGACTATAGTACCAATTGATGAGAATTTGAAAGAGATTCATGCATCATATAAAGAAGATGAGCATGCATCGCATGATGAGTATATTGTATGATTATCTGTATGCTATATATACTATGTGACTTGAACTATGTTTATCATAAACTTACCCTATTTCTGTGTCTGTGGTTGACACCTGTGATGACCCCAATTTATTTGGGCGAGCAGAGAAATAGTGATGCCTAAGCAATGGATGGTTATGAAGAAGATGTGATAAGGAAGCTTGGATTGCTTGTATTTTGCATTTTTGTGTTTACTCTGATAATATGTAATTTGTACTAGACTTTGGATTAGTCTGTTGGTCTATATTTTAGACTGTATTATGTTAAACTGTATTTTGTACAATATATTATTTTGTTTTGAATTTAAAAATGTTTGATGATAATTAATTCGTTTAAAATTAATCTACGAAAAGAAGAAAAAGAGATTTTATAGAATAAAACAATTTCTTTATAAAAGAGTAATAAGCGAAGTTAATACCTTTCGCATGAATTATTTTAAGCAAGGAGAAAAGAATTTTCCGTGAAATTTATAACTAAGATAATTTTAAAGCAAGTGGAGAAGAATTTTTCTTTCAAAATCAATAAAATACAAGATAGTAAAACGATTCATTACAATAGTGGTATCAGAGCACGGTTTGTTTCTTAGGGGCTGTATGTTATGTGTATATTATGTCTCTGTGTGTTTGCTATGTGTTATGTGTTTCTATGTATTTGTTGTATCTCTCTCTGCAAGATGTTATGATCTATGAGATAGATGTTCTGTATGTTGCTATGAACCATGGATTGTATTTCCGTGAAGAAGTTTCTTGAAATGTAAGATTAAGAACTTACTTGTGATGGCTATTCAAGGGAATGGAATCCCACAGTAAGATTTTTCTTTACTTGATATTCAAAGACAAAGAGAAACATCTGAGGCAAATCAAACCACAACCCATGTCCAAATAATAAAGTACAGAGCATGATTGTTTCTTAGGATTGTGTGGTATATGATTGTTGTGTTTCTCTGCAATATGTTTTGTGTGTTTTGATATGAACCATGGATTGGGTTTTCTGCAATATGCTTTTGAAGTAGTAGAAAAAGTAGATTAGGCTTTAATCTCTAATTGAGAGATTTCTCGGATTAAATTATTGAGAAGATTTATGGTTATTACTTAGGATTGAAAGTCATGTTATTTGATGGTTATTTTATGTTAAGAACATGTTGATTTTATAACCATAAGATAGGTAATGATCTATAAGTTGAAATATTAGTGATGTTGGAACTATATTGGAGGATCTTTGGAGAATGGTTTTGATGATGTTTTATCATATTCTTAGGGAACTATTTTGAATTAGTAAAGGATGAATGGTATGGATAAATGGTTTAAGTATTAGAGTAATTCAATTTTGAGGATTAAGTAGTAAGGTGGTAAGTGAAAGGAAAATTAAGAGGCATACTAGGTTTGAATCTTTTTTAATAAAGGTTTAAAGGAATTAGAAATTATTTGAAAGATAAATTATGGATTATTAGTGAGATTTCTAACATGATTTTCTGTTGCTTGAGGATATTTTAGGGTCAAGTTGGAAATGATCTTACTTGAAGGAGGTGTGATGGTTTGGTAAAAATATTTTTCCATAAGGCAATGGGTATTTTGATTATGGATTATAAAGATTAGATGATGTTGTCAGAATAAGTTTGTATTCCTGATGCCAGTTATACCATAAGTTTCAACGCGTATTCACGAGTTAGCAGACTGGCCACCTGGATAATTTGTGAATTGCAAAGAAACGTTATGGTAAGCAGCCAAAAATACAAACAATTAACTAATAGGTGATTTTCTAGATATCAACCCTCTGTAGTAATTAAGTGAGGGTAAAGTTGTATTGTGTGATGAGTATATGTTTTCACTTGGTGGATGAAAGGAATAATGATTAGTAAGAATTATTGTATTATAGATGATGTTTTCAAGATTTAAGGCTGAAGGTTAAGTTATGATTTGGGAAACCTTTAAAAAGTCATTTTTGGAGAAATATTTTCTTGAGGATATTAGAAATAAAAAAGTGATGGAATTTATAAAGCTTAAGCAAGGGATTATGATTATAGTTGAACATACAGTTAAGTTTGAAGAATTGATGAAGTACTTTCCCTATATCAAGGAAAATAGGGTATTTGTGCTATTTGACTTTAGTGTGACCTATTCATTTAGATTTTATTTGTGAGTAGGGAAAATTAAAGTTTTAGGTGTCTTCAGTGAATGATGAGCTTGTGAAACCCCAACTAGTGTGCTTTGATTTCTGATGTGTATTTGAATTGTTTTGTGGAGATTTCTGATAGAAAATTTTGTGTTGATTTAATTTGTTTCTCCCTTAGTCAAACTAATGTTATTTTAGATATAAACTGGTTATCTTCTGATGAATTGTTTTAAATAATTGGTGTCTGGTAATCCTGAGATGAGTAATAATGGGATATCTATCTCTGTTAACTAAATTTGGTTATCTTTGAAAAGAAAAGATCAAATATGTTTAACCTAGAAGTGAAGACCAAAGTTTCTCTAGGTAACCTACCTGTTGATAGAGAATTTTAAGAAATATTCCCTAATGATATATTCGGTCTACCGCTTGAAAGAAAAATAGTTTTTCTATAAATTTGATATATAGTTCTGAACCCATATCTGTAGCTACTTATAAGATGTTCCTTGTAACACCTTGTATGCATCCGGTGTATTAACATATTACTTAATCAAAATAGCGCAGCAATTATCATAAATAATTAAAAATGGAAGCAGTAAACAAAAATGACATCATCAAACGCCATTACCAACATCACTGTACATCATATATGGTGAATTCTCATAATATACAAAGTATATGTCTCAAAACTGTACATATCCTTCATCATTACCAAAATACAGGCATAAAATCAAAATATCATAATATAGAGCCAACATGCTCTTCTTCACTATATGCCTAAGGTTATCTCAGAATCCATATCCCTCTACTCGGGCCTCTTGCCCTGGGATCTATCAGCCGCTCCCTGAGCATCACCTGCAAAACATAATCCCCAACAGGGGTGAGATAACAATCTCAGTAAACTCAGGGTCCTTGAAGGTCTTTCCTCCCCCTGGTTCACTTCCATGCACATAATATCAAAATTGGCATTACCAAACTAGCCGTCACAGCTATCAAGTCATATCACATGTACATAACATACATACACATATATCAATGCCTGAGGAGGCTTCATCCATTTATATGGACACATCTCACATTAGGACCTACTACTCATGCCTGAGGAGGCTTCATCCATTAATATGGGCACATCCCACATCAGGGCTTATATATAAAATGTTATTAAATTCAATTCTACTGGCCAGAGAATCTAATCAAGCACATAACAACACTATCATAGTGTTCAGCTCATCATATACATGTTTCCATAAACAGTAACACACAATTTCAATATACATGCATCAAAATATACAATAACCATAACTCCCTCGGAGTATGGTGGAACACAACAGTAGGAAACACTCCCAAGAACAAAGAGCTTACCTGCTCTCAACGCTATACCGGTTCTCCCGGCTTCGTGGTCACAACCACCAGTAAGATCACTATCACGCCCTACACAAGGCATAAAACAATCAGTCAATAACGGTCCTTAGCCGTTAGAATGAAAGGAAACGCCATTCCCTTCCATTAAAACCTCTCTGTTCTCTATCTTAGGATTATCAGAGATAACCACCTTATAGGCGATTCACAGACCCTCCATGGGATCTATCTTGGTCTAACCAAGATCTTAGAGTCCTCCAGACTCTGCATAAGCTCAATTCAATGATCTACTAGGTCATATATCAACAATTTCCCAACATGACTAAAACAGATATATCAACACATTTTCACCGTTTATTTGGCCTTCTGAACAACTTTTGTAAAGGTACTTAGGCTCATAACTATCATAATATCTTCCATTTACTCAACATTTTTCCTACCCATACCAAACTCATAGTCAAAATCAAACTTCATCAAAAATCATGTTTCAAAGTTTAATATTCATCAGAACAACCTCTTGAGCATACTTTTCTAAAGAACCCAAGCCTAATTCCTTTCAACTTTCATATTGGGTATGAAAGGTTTTGGTCAACGGTTGAGTGTTTAAGAAGCTTCTCTAGTTCATCAATGGCAGAAGCAGAGAAAAGGAAGAAAGGAAAGAGAGAGAATGGCTAAAGGAAAGAGAGAGAAGGCTATTATATTTACCCCACCTTTTTTAAAAATTTTGTCCGCAAAATTCAAAGACATACCTGTCAAGTAACTCAGTGTATAGTTGTACCAGCTCTTGCTCTCGCTCCCAAGTCGCCTCCTCAGGTGTCCTCCCTTCCCATTGTACGTTAACTATGGGAATGGTCTTACTCCGGATCTACTTCTCCATCCTATCCAGAATCTGTATAGGCCGTGTAGGACAAGTCAGATTCTCTCGAATCTGGACGGTGTCAGGCTCCACCACGTGCGAAGGGTCTGGTACATATCTTCTCAGCTGTGACACGTGGAAAACGTCATGTAGCCCTGACAACTGGGGAGGCAAAGCTAGCCTGTAGGCCACTAGTCCTACTCTCTAAAGAATCTGGTAAGGACCAATGAACCTAGGACTAAGCTTCCTCACATAGAAAGCCCGTCCAACACCAGTAACTGGAGACAACCTCAGAAACACATGGTCGCCCTTATCAAACTGCAGCGGCCTGTGTTTATGATCATAATAACTTTTTTGTCTACTCTGAGCCTTCAACAACTTATCTCTGATTAAACGGATCTGCTCAGTAGTCTCCTGAACCATCTCAGGTCCAAGAAGCTGTCTCTCACCCACCTCAGTCCAACATACAGGAGTCATGCACCTCCGGCCATACAATGCCTCATAAAGTGCCATGCCTAAACTAGCATGAAAACTATTATTATACGAGAACTCCACCATAGGTAGGTATCGATCCCATCTAGTACCTTGTTCCAAGGCACAAACTCTCAACATATCCTCCAAAGTCTGGATGGTCCTCTCTGTCTGACCATCTGTCTGAGGATGGTAAGCTGTACTAAGCCTCAGCTGAGTCTCGAAAGCCTCCTGAAGCGCACTCCAAAATCTAGAAGTGAACTTTGGATCTCTGTCGCTGATAATACTTTCTGGGACACCATGCAGTCTGACAATCTCTTTGACATATAGCTGAGCCAACCTCTCTGCAGTATAGTCAGTCCGAATAGGTAAGAAATGAGCAGACTTGGTCAGCCTATCAATAATTACCCAGATGGAGTCATATCTACTCTGAGTTCTCGGTAGTCCAACTACAAAATCCATGGAAATGCTATCCCATTTCCACTCTGGAATCTGCAACGGCTGCAGTAGGCCTGATGGTCTCTGATGCTCAATCTTCATCTTCTGACATACTCGACATTGAGTCACATACTCAGCTATGTCTTTCTTCATCCCTGGCCACCAGAACTTCTTCTTAAGGTCCTGATACATCTTGGTGGCACCCGGATGAATGCTGAACTGGCTCTTATGAGCCTCCGACAGAACTGCATCCACCAGCTCGCCCTTAAGCACAACGATCCGATCTTGATACAACACCAAGTCATGAGTCTCCCAGGAAACATCCTATTGACCAATCATGGCCCTCACATCATCATCCTGTTTCTGGGCTTCTCGGATCCTCTGAATCAACTCGTTATCAATCTTGGTCTCTCTCAACTCAAGACCACTAGCACCTTCTGTCACAGTCAGGTGCATATCTCTAAACTGCTCAATCAACTTACAGTCTGAGATTATCATGCAGGCAACACTCACATGCTTCCTGCTCAAGGCATCAGCAACTACATTCGCTTTGCCGAAATGGTATTTCAACTCAAATTCATAATCTTTAAGGAATTCCATCCACCGTCTCTGCCTCATATTCAACTCCTTCTGATCAAACAGATACTTGAGGCTCTTGTGGTCACTGAATACCACTAACTTGGCACCATATAAGTAATGCCTCTAAACCTTTAGAGCAAAGACAATAGCTGCAAGCTCTAAATCATGTGTAGGATAATTCTCCTCATGTGGCTTCAGTTGCCTGGATGCATATGCAACCACTTTCTTTTCCTGCATCAACACACATCCAAGTCCTTGCTTGGAAGCATCACAATAAACCTCAAAACAACCCGCAGGATCAGGGAGAGTCAATACTGGAGCTGTGGTCAACTTTTCCTTTAGTCTCAGGAAACACTCCTCACATTCATGAGTCCAAACAAATGGGCTACCTTTCCTGGTTAGGTGGGTCAAAGGTAACACCATTTGTGAGAATCCTTGAATGAACCTCCGATAGTAACCTGCTAGACCAAGGAAACTGCGGACCTCTGAAACATTCTTGGGCCTCTCCCAAGACATCACAGCCTCTATCTTACTGGGATCAATTGCTACCCCAGCTGCAGAAATCACATGGCCCAGGAATTTCACCTCTGAAAGCCAAAACTCACACTTAGACAACTTAGCATACAGCTGATTATTTCTCAATGTCTGCAGAGCAATCCTGAGGTGCTCGGCATGCTCCGCCTCTGTCCTGGAGTAGATCAGTATATCATCAATAAACACCACCACAAACTGATCTAGGAATGGTCTGAATACCCTGTTCATATAGTCCATGAACACTGCAGGGGCATTTGTCAAACCAAGGGGAATGACCTGATACTCATAATGACCATACCTTGACCTGAATACAGTCTTTGGTATGTCCTCTAGCTTAATCCGAATATGGTGATATCCGGATCTTAGGTCTATTTTGGAGAACACACAAGCTCCCTTCAACTGATCAAGCAAATCATCAATTCGAGGCAAAGGATACTTATTCTTTATAGTAACCTTATTCAGCTGCCTGTAATCCACACACAACCACATACTTCCATCCTTTTTCTTCACAAAAAGAACCAGTGCTCCCCATGGTGACACACTCGGTCTAATAAACCCCTTGGACAGCAAATCCTCAATCTGTACCTTTAACTCCTTTAACTCTAAAGGAGACATGCGATAAGGAGCTATAGATATGGGTCCCACACCTAGAACCAAGTCAATGGAGAATTCAATCCCCTTATCCGGCGGAAGCTGTGTAATCTCATCTAGAAATACATCAACAAACTCACTCACCACCGGAATCTTTGACATATCCAACCCCTGTCTCTTATCTGCTATACTAAGCAAAAGATAGCCCTGAGCTCCTCTCTTTATTTCCTTCCGAACTTGCAAGAATGAGAGAAATGAAATGGAACTCGAGCTGACTCCCTCTGAAGGCACTACAACCTTCTTATGACAACAATCTAGCATTATGCCATACTTGGCCAACCAATCCATACCCAAAATAATCTCAAGGGTAGGCATCACAAGGCAATACAGATCAACAACATATTCCTTGCCCTCAAACTGAAAATGCACATCTCTGCAACACATATCTACTCTACACTGCTCTTTAGAGGCAGTAGTAACCTCTATAGGAGAAGAAAGTCTGAACATTGGCAAGTTCAGTCCTAGAGCAGTGCGATTACTAATAAAAGAGTGAGTAGCTCCAGAGTCAAACAAGACCCTCACATCATACACATCAATCAAAATAGTACCTCTAATCAAATCCGGAGCTTTGGCTGCCTCCCTAGCATCCACTGTGTAAATCCGGCCTGCAGTAGGTGCTACTGATATCACTGGAGCAGCTATAGCCCGACCGCCTGCCTGTGGACACTCCCTAGCATAGTGGCCCTGCTTGCCACATCTGTAACACACCAACTGACCAGTGGAACACACTCCCCAATGATTCTTCCCACAAGTAGCACACTTGGGATGTGGACCTGGTCTCTGTGGTACTCCTCTCTGACTGGGGCCCTTCTTAAATCTGTCTACTGGAGAAGAAATCCCAAGTCTCTGCCCTTGCCCTTCCCAGTAGGACTTGATCCACTGGGTCTCTTCACCTCCTGTCTCTCTGAGGAAATAGGCTGGCTACCACTGCGCCTCCTAATCATATCCTCCACCTGGCGGCACTGTCTCACCAGGCTACCCAAGTCTCGAGATCCACTGCCAGCGATCTTCTCCTCAATACTCTCTCTAAGTCCTCTCTGGAACTTAGCAGCAAGAATCTCTGCATCAGGTAGAGCCCTCCTGAAATGCGCATACTTAGCCAACTCATTAAACTTGGCCAAGTACTCGTCCACTGACATCTGTCCCTGAACAAGGCCATCAAACTCAGCCTGCTTCTGCTCTCTGGCATCTCTGGGAAAGTATCTGTCCAGGAACTGTGCCTCAAAAACCTGCCAAGTGATAACCTCACCCTGATCTCTCAACAACTATGAAGTGGTAACCCACCACTCATGAGCATCTCCCTGAAGCATGTATGTAGCATAGAGAAGTATTTGATGGTTTGAACATTCCATCACAGTGAAGATCTTCTCTAAGGCCTGCAACCATCTGACAGCAGCAATAGGATCATACTCCCCATGAAAAGCTGGAGGGTCATGCTTACGAAAAGCAATGAGCATCTTCCCTCTAACAGTTGTATCCTCCTCAACATCAGCTTGGGACAACCGGTCCCCTCTGTGGTGACTAGGCCCATCAGAATGATGGTTACCTCCACCCTGCTGGAGACTACCCTCGCCCTCAGGAGTATGATGTGAAGAAGATACTTTATCCTCTCTACGCAGAGATCTTAACTCTGTCATCAGCTCCTCATTGGCATTTGCCAAGACCTCATTCGCTTGTCTACTCGCAGCCATCTCATGTTGCATAGCTGCCAAGGCGGCTATAACTGGGTCGGGTTGTCCATCTGCACCCGTCGTCTCACTATTGTTTCGAGTCCTCACCATGGCACTGCACATGTCACATAAAAGGGTGAGTTGATCAGGCTCACACTCAATAACCACACATGCAATAGTCATAATGAACACCTGGACCATTAGTGAACAACACACAATTCACCATACATAATGCTTCCCTATAAAACTGCTCTGATACCATAAAATGTAACACCCCGTATGCATCCGGTGTATTAACATATTACTTAATCAGACTAGCGCAGGAATTATCATAAATAATTAAAAATGGAAGCAGTAAACAAAAATGATGTCATCAAACGTCATTACCAACATCACTGTACATCATAAATGGTGAATTCTCATAATATACAAAGTATATGTCTCAAAACTGTACATATCCTTCATCATTACCAAAATACAGGCATAAAATCAAAATATCATAATATAGAGCCAACATGCTCTTCACTATATGCCTAAAGTTATCTCAGAATCCATATCCCACTACTCAGGCCTCTTGCCCTGGGATCTATCAGCTGCTCTCTGAGCATCACCTGCAAAACATAATCCCCAACAGGGGTGAGATAACAATCTCAGTAAACTCAGGGTCCTTGAAGGTTTTTCCTCCCCCTGGTTCACTTCCATGCACATAATATCAAAATTGGCATTACCAAACTAGTCGTCACAGCTATCAAGTCATATCACATGTACATAACATACATACACATATATCAATGCCTGAGGAGGCTTCATCCATTTATATGGACACATCTCACATTAGGACCTACTACTCATGCCTGAGGAGGCTTCATCCATTAATATGGGCACATCCCACATCAGGGCTTATATATAAAATGTTATTAAATTCAATTCTACTGGCCAGAGAATCTAATCAAGCACATAACAACACTATCACAGTGTTCAGCTCATCATATACATGTTTCCATAAACAGTAACACACAATTTCAATATACATGCATCAAAATATACAAT
>PYAF01002746.1:173069-201343 GCA_007407185.1 Glycine tomentella
TATATTTGATCGCTGAGATTTTCTCAGGGAGTTAATATAAATTCATATGTCACCTTATTATAACTATGGCTAATTTCCAAGTACAAATTTGTATCCATTACTGGCTGACTATAACTTACCCAAGGATTCTCATTGTAATGGGCTAGCACATACCAGCAAATGCCCTGATTCATTCCGAATTGCATAGCAACACGATTTCACGAGTATTGTTCTGCACACTCCCTACCCACCAACTCTTTGACTCTCACGCAGCGATCAAACGATTCTAATTCTTCATCATCCAAATTCAGATTATCGCATGCCCACACATCATTTCCACCTCCAACAGATTCCTATAAATTTAAACATTTTTCTCTACTGTTGCCGATTCCTAGGGTTGCGGATTTTCTACAATCCTATAAACCTAAAATTATTGAAGGTTAACGCATTACCACTAAACCCTAAATTAAACTAAATCCTATAATCTATAAACTAACATTTTTCTACAACATCAAATAAATAACATGGCTCTAACAAATTTACAAATCAACAAAATAAATAATTAAATTAAACGCATAATAAAAATTAAATAATGAAATTAAACACATAATAAAAAAATTAAATAATTAAATTAAACGCATAATAAAAAATTAAATAAAATATATAATTAATAAATTAACTTACTCGTTGGCAGATATTCGATACTGAGATAAATCACCTTAAAACCCAACGCAAAATCTTTAGAGAGAAGGCAGAGCTTTTAGAGAGAAGCTGGAATAGTGCAAATAGTGAAATTTTGGGGTTTAAAAGGAGTGGGAACCGCCCAGAATTGGGCAGCACTGGAGCCGCCCAAAACCAGGCGGTTCTACCCCCTTGGAACCGCCTGGTTTTGGGTGGCTCCAGTGCTGCCCAATTCTGGACGGTTCCCACTGTCCCATATTGGTAAATAGTTTTGAAACGTTCCCAAATGCGTAATTTTTTATTTAATTTGTATTATTTAGGTTCTTTTGCCAAAAGATTATAATGAAATCAACTCACAATGTGAGGATATATATGGAAGTTTAGCACATATACAAATAACTTTGCAAAGCAAAAAATCAACTACTTAAGCTCAAGGTGTTTTGTCCAAGGACTTTTTCAGAGAAATTAAGAGAAAGTTCCTTCCAGAGATAGATAGATAGATAGCTTCATTACTTTTCTTCTCTTCAAACCTTGCTTATATAGGCTTTTGAATCCATATGCCCGTTGTGAGAGAAGGTTGTTTCAATCTTTCCATTTTGATTTTTCATTAAATGCATGGAAACTTTAGTCATATTTTCTCTTTGACCTGTCTACTTCTATGGAGATAAGAGAAAAAGTATGTATCCTTTTTCTCTCAAAAAGTATTGACACTCGTTGAAAAGTGCGCTGCTTCTTTACTCATTATATTCGTACTTCAATCTTCTTCTTTATACTAAGCCTTGATATCAGACTTGCTTTTTTTTTTTCGTGCATTAAAAAAAAGCAAAAAAAAATCAGCATATGGTTTATACACCTTAAAATATAAGAGTAGCAAACTTTAACGCCACAAATTTATGGATAAAAGAGTCTTAAGCATGTGTTATTCTTGGACGAAAAAAACTTATTATGATATAAAGTATTTCTGTACATTCTCTTAAAGAAACTTTGGACAAAATAATGCATCGGACGTTGGATTTTCATAAAGAGCTTTGTACGGAATTTTAATAGCAACGCTTTGAACGCTTAGTTTTTAGCAACGCATTGGACACAAGTCCATTTTAGCACATTGGGCACTCATTGTTTAAAACTCACTTTGGACTCACTAATAAACCTATATTTTGGTTGGATGCATATTTTTTCTGTATAGCTCAATAAATCTTATGTTTCAAAAATCAAGTAATTCATGTAATTACAAATAAAATTTTACTTAGTTTAGAAAACATGATAGTATTTTTAAATACTGTGCAAAAACAGAACAAGAATTACTAATTTGGTCCTAAAGTCATGGTCGCCGCACCCGCAACGACACTGATTTTAACCTGCTTGATAGCCACCAGTCGTGGTGAGATATGAGAGCCAAGTGATATACATCACACAAACAACTTTTAATATGGATGTGCCTTCAGTCAAAGGGAATAAAAAGGACACAGCATCATATATGAAAATATACATGTATTATGAGTGAGTATTGTCCATGGATCTTTCACGTTGAAGTTTATTATTATTAATATTATTACTTTTTTTTGGTATGTGGAACAGTGAAAGAAGATGGATCATGGATGAGTGAGTGGTTAGTGTTCGTTATGTGTTTATGACAGAACATAAAAGATGATTTTTGGTTATGGAGATTTTTGTGGGTTATGAATGATTGAGAATGTTTCGTTTAAGATTTTTTTTTTTTAAAAATAATAATTTGTTCATGTTTTGGAAATTAATTTAAAATATATTAGCATATTTAGGACAGTTTCTTCTGTAAAAAAAGGCAAGTTTCTTAAAATATTAAAATTAAAAAATATAATTTAAATTATTTTGAGAAAGTGTAAGGAATAATTTTTTAAAAGAGAAACCACTTTTTATATGATCTTAAGAATTATTTATGAAAAGAAAAAACACTTTTTACCTTATTTTTAAATTACTTTTTCTTAATTTTTTATTATATAGATTCGTTGTCCAAAAAGAAAAGTATTACATCAGAATAGGAAGTAAAACCTCCCGGATCATAATGAGTTTGAAAAAGAGTATTAACAATAACTTTTTAATACATTTTCTAACCCTTTTAATTATTTGGATTAATTATATTTTTTCAAAACTTTTTTTTCTTTCGAATTTTGCCTCCAACAACTATTCTTTCTTATTTTCCCCTTTTAGAAATTTTAATTTTTTTATCAACAATAACACTTTCAAACAGTTTTTCACCGCTACTAAACTCGCCTATTTAAGATAATTGTTTTTAACATAGTACCAGCTAAAAGTCACTAGAGTTATTAAGTTTTATTTTCTTCTTTTACCATTCCCGTCCTTTTTCTTTGACCTAGCTCCAACCCTTCGCCTCGCCTCCAAAATCACCCAACTCTCCAACCTCCACTGCATCACAAACTCCTCCAACACTCCATCTGCACCCTCTTCCTCTCCAAGAAGCTCTGGACCTCATGGTAACCCCAAACACTCGATATCACCAAATTTGCCCTGCTACACTTTGAGATCCTCATTTCTATGATGAATACGATCTCGACGAAGAACTCAATTGGGTAAGGGAAATAAGACATTTACAATTAGCTACTCAATTAGATAATCCAACAAGTTATTGATATTTAACTTTTTTTTCATCAGGTTATGCATATAATAATAAAAAACTTTATATTTACATTAATTATAATGTAAAAAATGACATTTTAATTTTATAAAAATAAAAAATGTATTATTTTTTTTAAAAAAAATGTATATTTCAAATTATATAAGGAGAAAAATATATTTTATTTTATTTTTAGACTTTTAGTAAAATTGCCCCACCTCGTAATCTTTAATTAACTAACACCTTATACATCTCTTTAAATTATATAATAGTTAATAATTCTTGAGGAATCGAATGTTATAATTAAAAATTAACTGGATTAAAATTATAAATTTTAAAAAAAAATGAAATCAAAATTATAATTTGGTCATAAATTTATAAAATATTGAAGATTTGTGCAGTTGAATTTTTAACCTTCGACATTGCAAATCCAACAAAATACGACGTAAGAACTAAAGAAGGAAGGAAAAAAGGAACAGAATAGAATGGACAATAAGAATGACGTCAACCACGTGGCGTTGGAAAGATATGCGAGACAGTGATGCACTCATCAACTTCACCAAAACGCTCCCCAACACCTGTCCTCCATGCAAACACGATTTTAAGCAAATTTCTACGGAGTGTTGTGATACACAGAAATAAAATATTTGCCCTTTTCTACCGTCACATATCGCATATTATTCATACCGTCATCACAAAATTTTCCTCCGAGTTTGTTGAGATTAAATAGGAAGGAAAGAGGAGGAATTTTAAATTTTTGTATGGATTCTATATCTTTATCTTTTTATTTCTTTATTTTAATTTAAATATTTTTTTCCTCTAAATAAACAATCCTTAAATGTTTTTATGTATTTCTTTAGTCTAGATAATTTTTAATTAATTCATATCTCTTAATTAATTACATTAAATTTGTCAATTATTTATATTATCATTTTAAAATTATTCTTTTCTTATCTCTTTATCCACTTAATTGTTTCTTACAAATGTTTGGAGAAAAAATAATTAAGTAAGAATACATAAGAAAAATAATTAATACATCTACAAATTAGAAAATAATCTTATAAAAAGGCACAAACAAATTTCTAAAAAATATCTTATAATTAAGAACGGTGGGAGTAAATCAAATGTAGGAATATTTGTTAATTAACTATGTCTTGGGCATAAATATTTATTAGCACCTATGATCCTAAATATAAGACTATTTTAACAAAGTTATATTTTTTAAGAAAGATGATTAATATAGTTAATAGAATTAAATTTATTAACAATTTATATTATTTTTTAAAAAATTATCCTTAAAGTTATTTAGACTCATAATCACTCTCTTTTCACTTAATTACTTTCTCACCTAATTAATTAATGTATGCTAATATTTTTATTCAATCCTTATAAGAGAGATAATGTATTTATCTTTTAATACATAGCACTTATTATAAAATAACTAAAGGTGTTTGAGTCAAAATAATAATTAATGTAAAAGACAATTGAAAAGAGTTTTATAAAAAAGGACAAATAAAATTGAAAAATAAAAGTCTTATATTTAGGGACAGAAATTGTAATAATTATCATTAATAGAGTTTTTAAATTAATTATAATTAAATTAAACAAAACTATTAATCATTAAAAAACAACTTTAATAAAAGATCATTAACTCTAATGTGGTAGGGAGGTCACGTGCGGCAATGGAGGTGGAAGAGATGTTTGTGGAGAAGAGGAGGAGCGCAGAGTTATGGAGGATTAGAGTTAATCATTTTTATTAAATTTTTAATAATTAATGGTTTTTAATTAATTTAATTAGCAACTAGGGAAGACCAAAGTTGTAATTTAGTCTTTGTGTGTGTGTGTGTGTGTGTGTGTGTGAACAAATAATAAAGAGAAAAAACATTCAAGTTAAAATATGTCTAATTTTTAAATGATGAACAAACAATATAGGGAAAAAATTCGAGTTGAAATATGTCTAATTTTTACTTTATATGTTCTTAATTATAAGACTCTTTCAACTAATTTATGTCTTTTAAGAAAAATAATTAATTTAGTTAATCATATTAAATCAGTCAATTATTTGTTCTAGCATTCTAAATTATCATTTTCTTATCTCTATATCCACTTAATTGTTTCTTATTAATGTTTGGAGAAAGAATAATTAAGTAAGGGTATGTAGGAAAACAATAATGTTTCTAAAAATTAGAAAAGTTTCTTATAAAAAAGGGTAAACAAATTTCTAAAAAAGTTCTTATAATTAGGAGCGGATGGAGTAAGTTTGTATCTATAAGAGATGTAATGATCCCATATGTCATTACATGAAACACCAAGACTTTAATGTGAAAAGATTCACTTTTGCTCCTTATAAAACTCTTGCATTAGTTTAAATTAACAAAAATACGTATAAATTTTCGTGAATATAAGCATGTCAAATAAACCTCACCTATAAAAGGTCTTGAAGACATAAAACATAAAGGTACATGTGCCTCAAGGTACATCATGAAAATATCATAAAAAAATCTCAAGAGTCCCACTAAGGGAATAAATACCATAGATCCAAAACCATATATGCACCCTAAGCTAGTCCCACTAAGACAAGACATAAATAAATGATTAAGAGTCAAATCTTGCCCCTAAGTCTATCACCACATCCACCTCAACCCTAAGTGACATGTTCCTTAGAAACTACATCATAATCTATTCCCTATCAATTAACACGATCATCACAGTTCAACACAAAATGCAAGGATAGGCTCATTTTGAAAGAAAACATCATATGATTGAAAATAACATAAGATCACCATTTTTCAAGATACATATAGAAAATCCTTCACATTTCCAATATCAATGTAGTTATACAACTCAGCAAGTAACATATCATTCTCAAGTTACAAATATCAATGCACATGTCTAACTATCATGTTATGTCATGCTGATTCTTTACTCCTGAAGGATTTCACCTTTGAGAGATAACTCAAGTATATCCCTTAACATAGTCTTTCTATATAATCTGACCATTTGGAGAGACTCGAATTAACCCTACGGAGGAGTCTGGTTTTATCAAAAATGGATGAACGTGGGTAGTGACTTACCTTGGTAAGGCTTGCAAAGACCTTAACCCATCTAGGGATTCACCCACGCATCCATTATATAGGCTCATTCAATATTAGCCACCATGAAAACCTCAAGCACTAGGTTGAGGGCCCATCAGCTACCCACAACTTATGTGTCTACTCACATGCAATACCATTCATCAATGCATGTATGTTATAATCATTCAAATCAATATCATAAGTATACACACATTCATTCATCAATATCGACACCATAAGAGGTTATAAATATCATAGATTCACCATTCATATGCTCATCACGCTCATGAACTCACCTATAGTTCAATAAGCATAGCAAGATATTCCAACACCTTGAATTCTTGCAACCAACCCACCAAAACTCATATGGATGTAAATCTCATGATCTCACATAAAGTCAACTCTAATTATAAATCAACGTCATCACAACCACATCTCATATCATCATCAAGAAATCAACCAACACAACCCAAGACATTCATCAATCAACATAGTTATCTCATTATCAATATAATATTCTCAACAACAACATGATAAATTAGTAGCAACAAAATCTTATACCAAACCATGATCATAAATATGCATTGTTCTACCATTATAACCACTTTATACCTCATGTTTAAGGTTATCAAAACATCTCATAAGTTTTGGGTTAATGTCTCCTTCATTTTTCTATTATACCCTTATGACTTTCCTAGCTTATAAACATGATAAATAAAGATATACAAACTCAATCAAGTTGTTATTGTCTCATTTGAAAGCTACGAGGATTGTATCCTAATTTTAAGATTTTTCCCAAAATCCTAATTAAGAAGCATACTATGCCTAAAATTACAATCTATACGAAACTTTTACTTATTATTGACAAATTGACCATTTTCACTAATTTAATAATTTATAAAGTTATACTCAACATTTTTAAGTGAAACCAAAACCATTAGTTAGATAACATCTAGAGCTACAACTTTCATGAGACCACTTTTCCAAAATCTGACTCTATAACCAAGTTTTGGCCATTGTCATCGATTACAACAGAGCTGGGGTAAACAAAATAGTCCCTGAGCTTGAATTAATCAATTACAAACCTATGTAATCGATTAAAATTAGCCCAAAATCCAAAATCAACCTTTAGAGATCATTTTAATCAATTACCACATGATGTAATCGGTTAGAATGATTTAAAACGATAGATAGTTACGATTTTTAAGCCAAGACATCATCTTTCATCGAAACAAAATCATTCCTTTCAATCCAAAATATTCAACGATGGATTTAAGCTTCAACAAAACATTTTTTAACATTACAAAACATTCAAAATAAGAAAGTGATGAGCTTCCCTTACCTATCAACTCAATGAGTTAGCTTTGGGATGAAGAAGATGAACAAAAGGAGAGACTTTGGATCCAAAATGAAAGCTTTCCTTCACTCCTACAACAGTTTTACATCATCCATACCATCCAAAACCCAAAAATCAACATACAAAAACACAGTAAAACCTTGCAAATGAATACTTTCATGGAGTTTTGAAGAGTGTTCATGGTGAAAAACGAGAATGAACACAAAGAGAGGAAGAGAGTAAGGTTTACCTCACCTAGGGACAACAACAAACACTAAAGGGGAGGAAAAGAGTTTCCTTTTGCATAGCACCAAAGCTCTAAGTTTCTACAATGGTGATTTTCTTGGAGGAAAGGAAGTGAGTGAAATAAGAGATTTTCTTTTGTAAAAAGTTTTTAATTGAGTGTTTATGAGAGGTTTTTGGTGATTCTTGAGCTTCTCTCTCTGCGCCTCTTTTTCTACTAAACACACTACTTCTCTCATAAATCAAGAGTTTATCCCTCTAAACCCAAACACACCAAAATTCACTAACACACAATATATGCTCAGTATCACTAACTCATCAATTAATTAATTAATTCAAACACTTAACTTAAATTTAATTTCTCTTGTGATCACTTCAACAATTAATTAATAAAACACGTTACAAGGGGAAAAATTATAACTGCAGCTGACAACATCACGTTATTAATCTGCTGGTGATTTTTGTATCATTTCCTTTTAATTTATACATTTATCATGTATTACTAAACAGTGATAAATTTCTTTTGAATTTTTATATTTATTTTATGCTACGTCATGAATGTAAACTTTATATATAGATTAAGAGATTCGGAAATCCTCTCTTCTTAATAAATTAATATATATATATATATCACAAACTATAAGAGAATTTAATAAAAAATATAACTGAGAGAAAATTATGTCACAAAAAGAATCAATCAGATTTTTTGTTAAGATTAATCATGCATAAAAACCAATAGCTACCTAAAACTTGATATTAGGTATTGTTTTAAATTTTTTTGTGTGGGTATAAGTACTTTTTTAATAATATTGAAACAAAAGTATTTTATCATCTAGATTCAATTCTCTTACAATCTAAAGCAAGAGAGAATTTACATATTTTAATTATTTACATTTTTTTATTAATATTTTTTCTCATTCAAGGAGTTGATTGAGTGAAATAAAAACATAGTTTAGCATATGACACAATGTAAGTTTGAATTCTCAATCATCAATAAATATATTAAAATTGTCCGCCACCATTTTGTTTAGTCAAAGTGTCAAGTATGTTGTTGTGAGATTCATTTTTCTCTCTCAATGTCTTTCTTTTATTTCTCTCCTTTTTTTGTTTTTTCATTGTGCAAAAAGGTTATTTTTAAAAGTGAAATAAATGTAAATATTTTTGTAAATGTTGGTTCAAAAGTGGATTAATTTTTCACAATCTTTTTTTTAGATTAGTATTTTTAAACATGAATAACATAAATACAAACTAAAATCCCATTATAATATAGCTTTCACTAAATCAATTTTTTAAAATGTAATTGAAAAGAAATCTAAAATATAATAAGATGAGGAGGGATCAGTTTACTCCAAGAGCAACTCTTTTAGACTTATTTATCATCCTTATTATTTATTTTCTTAAAATCTAATGAGTGTAATGAATTACTAATCTTAACCCTTATATAATAACATGAGAAGAGATTAACTTATCACAAGAGTAACCCTTTCATACTTATTCTTCATTCTCATTATTGAGATTTAAGGGTTAAGATTAATTACTCATTGTAATTATTAGATTCAAGAAAATGAATAATAAAGATGATGAATAATTTTAAAAGAATTATTGTTGAAATAAGTTAATCCCCTTCTCAATGTCCACAATAACAACTAACTTACCAGACCTCATAATATCATTAGTTTTTCTTCACATCACATTGGGCTTAGCGTCAGGACCAACCTAAACATTATTTCAAATTTTCAAACAATTTGAAGTATTTGGACCAAAACTAAAATGTATCTAAGCATTAAATGTCACTTTTTAACAAAAAGAGAGTAGAAAATGCTACTATATTATATATCACTCCGGACCAAGACTAAACATGCCGAAATAAATAAAAGCGGGCCAATGCTATTTAGTATTTACAAACCTCCCCCTCCCCTGGTTTTGCTCGTTGTACCTTTTATCTATTTTTTCTTTTGTAATTCTTTTTTGATAAAATTGCGTTTTTATAGGAAAAAGAGATTGTAAAGGTGACAGGAAAGAGAAGTATTTTGAGAATAAAAATAAAAATCCAAAAGTAGTCAGAGGTGTGAAGAGCAAAAAGGGAAGGTTGGGTGAAAATAGTATAGGCCGTCAGAGAATACAATTGTATAAACCCAATTCAAACATTTTTAAGGACTTTGAACATGTTTATACATTGATGACAAAAAAACAGGACGTGTTATTAGATCTCACTCTTTTTCTCTTTCTTTTGGTCATTAGATGTCACTCTTTGGGCTTCTAGCAAAGATGACACTCTTAGGACCCAAAAAGAGAAAAAATATATATATATATATATATATATATATATATATATATATTAAATATCACTCTGGGCCTCTCAAGACTTAACGTGTCCAAGGCAGTTGCTTCATGCACCTCTAATTTGTTTCCTGCAAACCATTCTATTCTAGAATGTAATTTACATTCCGGAATAGTGATTCCAGAATGTAAAAATTTGCATTAGGTATTACATTCCAAAAAGGATAATCAAGAATATAAAATTACATTCTGGATTAGACTTTTCCGGAAGGTTAAAAAAATGTAGGAAGCAATTGCCCATGTCCAAACTTATAAAACAGTCTAAGCCCAATTTAATTTTTTAAAAACTGTGATCATTATGTCGGTCCAAATTACAAATCAGTCAGTAACTTTTTTTAATCTTTTTCTAAATTCACCTTTAATTTTGTCAATGTAGATTAAAGAAGTAAAATTTGTCAAAAATATATTTAATTTTTTTTAATAACGCATATCAGTTTGTGAGTAAAAGCAAAACTAAGAATAACACAAGTTGTTAATAAGAAAATAACTTATTATGAAATACAAACACTCTAATTTAATAAATAAAGATAAATTAAAATCAAATAAAAATATAAATTAAGACATATTTATTAGTATCGACTGAATTAAGCACTTGACTAGATAGTTGGATCTTATAAATAGAACTGAATAATGAAATATATCCTTTAACAAAAAAATTATTTTAAATTATTTTTAAAATATTAATTAGTTATCTCAAATAATTTCTTAAAGAATATATCAACTTTTGAAAAAGCATATACTACTAATGAATAATGCACGATGTTGTCAACCCGCACCTCAAGTCCTGTTAAGAATGGTGATGATATTTGAACATTTTTATATTTTAAATATCTCATTAATATCTCTTAATTTTTTTATCTCTCTTCTATCACATCAATTTCTTAATTAAAATATTGACTAGCATTCATTAATTTTTTTTTAATTATAACTCTACATTTTATCTACAGTGCATGTCCTTCTTTAAATAAATAAATAAATAATTCCCTTAAAATGATGCCCATCATCTTGAGTCACATGAAATCATGATATATTGGTGCCCAAGTGAATGCATCTCATCGAATTCATCTTCCTTGGTTAGTTTGTTTCAATTCCATATCGCATGCAGTTTTTGTAGTACCAGTTCAAGCTACTTTTCGTCCATTGACAATTCTAAGCATTTATTGCGTATGGGTTAATTTCCACATTCCCATGCCATAAGACCACTTTACCTAATTGCATATCAATCTTGCTGTCCCTTTTCACACGACATAAGATTTGTTTTTTAAAAAAAAAAAAAACTGTAAGAAAATTACTATCCCATTGTTTATTATATTTCTTAACTCATTTGAATTTAATTTATAAAATACATTTAAAAAATATACTTTAATTAACAGTTGAGAATGAAATTAAAACTTTCATAATTATTCATTGAAATTGTAAAACATATATGATCAAATTATAATTTAAAACTCTTAAAACGTCAAACAAAAGAAAATGACAGGAGTAGTTGGGAAGTTTTCAGTAGGAAATTTGATTTTTCTAATGATTTTCCATTTTTTAATCCTTGTTTGAGTTGAAAACATACCACTTTAATATTTTTTCCCTAAATCCTACATCTGCATTAATTTGCAGTTTTGCATGCATGACTTCTTAGGTCGGCAAATTCAAACTGAAAATCATGTATAATTTTCAAAAGGTAGTAAACATTTAATGGGCATAACATAATTTCCACATTTCCAACTTGCATCTACATTTACACATGACTCACACCTTCGCCAATTAAATTCAAATTAAAAAACATATAGTTCTATAGTTCAAAGCTTGGTAGCTTCGTTGTCATTCATTCTAATCACTATTGTTCTAGTCGACCAAAACCTCGCGTATGGAATGTGTCTTCTGCTATTAATGATACCCTTCTTACACTACGACACATTATATATGAAGGGTTCATTCACTTCTTTTTAAGGTGTGAGAGACTAGCTAGTAATCGTTTTCGATGTTTGATTGCATGAATCTACAAACAAATTAATGTCGTCCTTTCAATGTAGTTGATCTTGAGAAAAATAAAACTGTATTAAAAAATTTATAATGAAAATAAAAGTGTATATAAAGTAATAGAGTTTTTTTTTTCCTATTATCAAAAAAGATTTTTTTTTTCTTTTCCTTACAATGCATGGATTTGTAAAATATATATTGATTTATTAATATAATAGTGAGTTAGCCATGTGTTACGGATCCAGCATATGGACCCAATAAGGTGTTCCAGTACAGTGAAGCCCATTAAGGACCTATTAGCTCAGAATCTCAACAATAACTGGGGAAATCCCAACAACGCTCGTAATAGTCATCGGAGGAGATTCCAACAAACAAGTATTCTAATCCTAATAATCAGGGATTCTAGCTTATCCAATCAAGATGTAGTTGCAACTAACCTAGAGTTAACACCCTTATAAATAAGAGGTATGCTCACAGGTATAGGCATTCTCTCTCGACTCTATTGTATGTTATTACTGTGCACACACATCACCTTCATTGGCTAAACGCCGTATCAGTATCAAAGTGCACATTGATCTGCTTAATGCAGGGGTATTTCTTCCATAGATACCTTGGAAAGAGTCTTTGATCCAAGATTAACCTACTAGCTATCCAGCTAGACATTCCTGTCTTCAAGGATGGTAAATTTCAAATCCTACGTTCACGATGGTAAACACGAGAAGTAACAATCAGATTGCACACCCACGCTCTGATGCGGGTGTAAGGGGGGATTTACCTTCAAATCCTGTTTTGGAGGAGGTGAACCCACTGCTCCCTCCAGACCAAAACACGGCACTACCCCAACCGGTGGACTATGACGTTGTCCATGTGAATGAAGAGGTTTCAGACACAACCTTCACTCTTGCTCTAGCAACACGGACAGTCCCACCTAATCAAATAGATACTCACCACCTAGACCAAACTCAAATGGTTCAAGGTCAACAAATTAACCCGACGGTACCTCGTAATCCAGAGCCTAACGAGCGTCTCATGAACAACGCTCTCATTTCAATCTTGGCCCGGATGGATGAGATGGAAAAGAGGTACCCCCTGCAAAGGCAGAAAGATATCAGAAACTTAGAGTTCCAGATGGAGGAGTATGCCGCATTGAGACGTGAAGAAGAGCAACGTATGCAACTTATAGAGCAGCGCTTCAGAAGCATGGAGAACCCGGCTCATAATGAGAACCAAGGACAACAAAGTCAGGATACAGCCAGGAATGGTGTGAACCAAAATGTCAGTCAAGTCCGAGTTGTTCCAGTAAGTCGGCATGTAGACCAAAGAGGTAACACAAATGTGATCCGGGCTGATTTAGGAGGACCAGTTAATCGGATGGAGATTGAGGCTTCATATCGAGCAAATGCTGGAGGTCCAACCCAATCTCGAGATGCAAACCCGGTCCAGATCGACATTGGAAACGCGGCTCGCGTGTAAGCAGTAGCTCCACCCCAAACTACCACTACTGAAGCAAATCGGACAGCACAAGTTCGGGTTGTGATCCCTGACATTCAAGAGCATGCAGTGGTGGTTCAGAACCTGAATGTGGAGGAAGACTGAAATGCAGTGGATCCCGCCAGAGAAGCTGCACCGCGACCAAGAATGGACGGGGGAGTTTACAGGAGGAAATACAGTAGGGGACAACATAACAACAGCCCCTTCACTGACAAAAATGTCAATGTTGTGTATCTGGAAGACTTTGACGGAAATTTCTTGTTAAAATATGATGGAAGCCAGGATCCACAAGTGCATATTGATGAGTTTGACATGCAAATGTGTGTGAGAGGAATTGATGAGCCCATTATTTCTCAGATTTTTGCTACAACTTTATCTAGGGTTGCGCAAACGTGGTTTCACACACTGCCACTGCGGTCAATCCGCAATTTTGAAGGTTTTGGGCAGAAGTTTCTGTTGAACTTTGCCACTAGTAAGAAACAACCCAAGTCCGAATTCGCACTTGGGAAGATAAGACAACAACCTGGTGAGACGCTCCAGAGTTATTTGGACCGTTTCAAAGAAGTTGTCTTGCAGGTGCAAGGATTGGAAGAAAAAGTGCATGTGCACCTCATCGTCGCCGGATTGGATGGGTCATCCTGGCTGGCAAAATCAATTAATAAAGATCCAGTGAAATCCCTGATGGAGTTTAGGGCTCGATCAAAAAAGTACCTAGAGCTAGAATAAATGGAGATTGCCAATGCGGTGGGCAAAGAGAAGGAAAAAAAGAAGTCCCAGAAGAAGAAGCCCACCTCTAAGGGGCAGGGAGCAGCAAGGGGGTAACAACCAAGGAAGAAATGCAGATACCAAGTTCAGGCCAGGAAAGTATGAGGCAAAGCATGAAAAGTACACCCCATTAAACGCATCCCGGTCACAAATCTGGCGAGAAGTAACCTCAACCGAGATGAAAAATGTATAGCAACCGCGTCCATTGTATAATAAGGCGGGGGTAGATCAGTCCTGGTTCTGTGAATTCAAAAACGAATCAGGACATACCACTGACCAATGTTGGGATTTAAGGGATGCGATTGAGAAGTTTGTCAGAGATGGCAGACTAAGGGAATATGTGATAAAGACCAAGAGTTGCAAGAACAAACACAAAGGCGGTGGTCAGTACGAAGCCCAGGCACCCGAGAAAGATAAAGAAGAAAAAAGAAAAAAGCAAAAAGATGGTGGAGGTGAATTTCTAGAACCCGAATTCGATTGTAATGTCATTTGTGGAACTTTGGGAGGAGGAGGAGACACCGCCAACCAAAGAAGGAAGTATCCGAAGGAAGCTCTTTCAGTGAGAGAAAAACCTAAGTTCAAAGAAAAACTAACAAGGTAGAACCCCCTCTACTCTACTTCACGGAGGAGGACATGAAAGACGTGGTGCCGGGTCATGAAGATGGCTTGGTAATTACCGAAACCCTGGTTAATTGTCGGGTTAAAAGGATATATGTAGATAATGGCAGCTGCACGGATATAATTCTGTGGAGTGCATTTAAGAAAATGAATCTTGATGAAGTTGACTTGAAGCCATGAAAAACAATGTTAGTAGCGTTCAATGGGGAAAACACTACCCCCAAAGGTTACATTGACCACAAGATGACGCTAGGCACCAAGGAGACATTTAAATCAGAACGAGTCAAGTTTATTGTGGACGACTTTCCCTCATCGTATAATGTTATATTAGGGAGGCCAACTATCCATAATTGGGACATGCTGGTCTCTACTAAGCACCAGAAGATAAAAATGGTTGGGAAGAAAAACAAAGTAGTTACAATCTACGGGGACCAAAAAGAATCCAGGCAATGTTACTACAACGCGGTCAAGGATAGCGAGGGTGGTCCATCCTCGGCAACTCGGATCCGTTAAGGAGATCGGAACGGAAGGAAAGTTGAGGAACGCAAGTCGAGAAAACTAGTTAACATGGTGGAACTTGACATGAGAAAAGATGCCAAGGAGCTGAGACTAGAGCCGGCAGGAGAATTAAAAGAGTTAAGAATAGGGAATCAGCCCTAGCAAATCACCAAGGTTGGTAAGGCAGTCAACCCGGTCATAAAAGCCAAATTGGAGGAGTGCCTGGAAAGAAATCAAGATGTTTTCGCATGGAAAGCTTCAGAGATACTGGTGATAGACCCCAATTTCTGTTGCCACAAGCTGACAATGTACCCCGGGTCAAAGCCTGTGGCGCAAAAGAAGAGGAAACTCGGTCCAAAAAGGAAACAAGCACTGGAGGAACATGTTAAAGAGCTGCTGGACACTGGATTCATATGAGAAATCCAATATACTATGTGGTTGTCTAACGTGGTGATGGTCAAGCATCCCAGCGGCAAATGGAGGGTATGCACAGATTACACAAATTTGAATAAAATCTACCCTAAAGACTCCTACCCAATGCCCAACATTGATCAGCTAGTGGATAACTCATCCGGTTGCTAGTTATTGTCTTTTATGGATGCTTATTACGGGTATAATCAGATAGCAATGTACCCGGAAGACCAGGACAAAACGGCCTTTATTGGCAAAAAAGCGAATTACTGCTATAATGTTATGCCTTTTGGGTTGAAAAATTTGGGGGCCACATACCAAAGAATGATGAATAGAGTATTCGAGCATCAGCTCAGTCGAAATATTGAAGTATACATTGATGACATGATTGTTAAGACAACCAATCCTGATGATCACATACAGGACCTAGAAGAAATGTTCAGCAAGTGAAGGGAATACAAGATTCGATTAAACCCGGTCAAGTGTGCATTCGGTGTTCCGGCCGAAAAATTTTTGGGGTTCATGTTGACCCACAGAGGAATAGAAGCCAATCTGGACAAGTGTAAAGCCGTGTTGGACATGAAGCCTCCAACAAATAAAAAACAGGTACAGTACTGACAGGAAGGCTTGCGACTTTAACCCGGTTTCTCCAGAAATCAGCAGAGAAGACACTTCCTTTCTACAAGCTACTCAAAATGGAGGCTACAAGAGGCTGGAACCCGGAGTGTGAAGCTGCACTTAAGGAAATAAAAAAATGCTTAGCTTCTCCACCTGTATTGTCAAAGTCAGAACCAGGAGAAGTTCTGATATTATACTTATCTATGGGAGATGAAGCGGTCAGTGCAATGTTGGTGAGGGAGACGAAGAACGCCCAAGTGTCAGTTTACTTTGTAAGTGGGACCCTTCAAAGTTCCGAGTTAAGGTACCAAAGGCTAGAAAAAGTAGCTTATGCGTTGTTGTGACAGCAAGGAGGATTCGCCCCTACTTCTAGGGCCACACAATCATTGTCAGAACCAATTAGCCAATTCGGCAAGTAATCCATAAACCGGATTTGGTTGGAAGAATGATCAACTGGGCAATAGAATTGTCCGAATTTGATGTAAAGTACGAAGCCCGTCACGCTATAAAATCTCAAGCGCTGGCCGACTTTGTCAGGGAGCTAACCCCATCTGATGGAGGAATAGGGAGCAACACATATGTTTGGAAGGTATATGTTGACGGATCGTCGAATGTCAAAGGAAGTGGAGCTGGGGTCATAATTGAAAATCTGGAGGGAATAACTGTTGAGCAATCCCTCCAGCTAAACTTCCCGACATCAAACAACCAAGCTGAGTATGAAGCACTGATAGCCGGTTTGGCGCAGGTAAAGGAACAAGGACCTAAAAGGGTAAAGGTGCTTACCGATTCCCAACTCGTCAAAGCCCAGATTGAGGGGCGGTACCAGGTGAAAGGGCCCTTGTTAGCGAAGTATTTGAATAAGGTCAAAGAAATTATAGCCGAATTTGATGAAATTACTATTAATCACATTCCCAGAGGGGAAAATTCTAGGGCCGATATCTTATCAAAATTGGCGAGCACCAAGAGTCCGAGAAACCATAGGACTGTGATCCAGCAGGTAGTCTCCGAACAGAGTTGTGTAATGATAATCTCGACTACTGAAGACTGGAAAAGGCCTATGATTGATTACCTTGAAAAAGGAACCCTCCCAGATGATGCTTTAGAAGCCAAAAAATTGGTGTGTGATGTTGGCATGTACACAATTGTAGAGGACAAATTGTACCGTAAAGGGTTACATACCCCAATGATGGTTTGTTTGAAACCGGATAGGGTAGAGTATGTGCTGACTAAAATACATGAAGCAATAAACGGCCAACACATGGAGGCCAAAGCATTAGCGAGGAAAGCCCTTCGGGTAGGTTAATATTAGCCAACTATGGAAGCTGACTCAAAGAGTCATGTTAAAAAATGTAAAAGTTGCCAGAAACAGGCCAAGATAATATGGTCCCCAATTGCCAAATTAAAGTATATCTCGGCTCCATGGCCCTTTTTTAAGTGGGGAATGGATTTGTTGGGACCATTCAAGGCAGCAGAAGGACAGCTAAAGTGGCTGGTAGTTGCAGTTTATTATTTCACCAAGTGGATAAAAGCAGAACCTGTTACCACCATAACTTCAGCCCGGGTGCAAAGGTTTTTCGAAAGAAACATCATCTTCAGGTTTGGCATCCCGGGAGAGATTGTGACAGACAATGGAACTCAGTTTATTGATAAGAGGTTCTAAGAGATGATGGTCGGATTCCAGATCAAGCACCATTTCGCTTCTGTAGAACACTCACAATCAAACGGGCAAGCCGAGGCTACAAATAAAGTGATCGTAGACGGATTGAGGAAGCGTATGCAAGATGCCGGTTCTAATTGGGTTGAGCAATTGTATTACATTCTATGGGGGTACAGGACCACCGTTCAGACGTCCACTAAAGAGACCCTGTTTAGATTGACATACGATTGTGAGGCAATGATTCCAGTTGAGATTGGTCAACCATCTTGGAGGAGAAAGAACGTTCTTCAGGAAGAACAAAAAAAGAACAACGAAGCTCTGGCTATAGAGTTGGACTTGGCGAATGAAGTCCGAGTCACCACACATTGCAGGGATTTAGCGGCAAAACAACTTGTAGTCGCCAAGTATAACAAGAAAGTGAAGCCCCGGACCTTCGACAAGGGTGATCTAGTGCTCCGATGAGCGGATATTGGAAACAAAAACACCAGAGATGGAAAGCTAACAGCCAACTGGTAAGGAACTTATCGGGTTATAGAGAAATTTGACAAGAGAGCTTACATGTTGGAAACCCTGGACAGGAAGGCAATTAAACGAACTTGGAACGCGGAAAAACTGAAGGTGTATTACAGTTAGATCCGATTCCAAAGTTTCATCCCAAGTTATTGTTTTTCCTTTGTTAGGATCAATAAGTCATGATTTCGGCAAGTAGTGATTTTTTCCTTTGTTAGGATTCAGAAACAATGTTGTTTCTCCTTTATTGGGATCATGAGTCGTTTTATGGCAAGTTTACAAATAAATGAAGCATTTTTGCCTCTATTGTGATTTTGCAAATACAAAATGGTAATAAAGGAAACTGGTCATTATGGCCGGGTTGTGAAAAGACGAGCGAACATAGTAAAAACTTTCACGTGCATGATGCATCAAAATTATTATCTTGCCAAAAGAGAAATATGCTATTTAAACCCTGATCAGGTTGAGATGTAAGAATATTTGGTTAAAAAATCAAACTTCTACATGTAGCAAATTAATCTTTGTCGGGATTAAGTTCAGGGATGATAACCCGGAACACGTTGCAAAGATAAAACGAAAGGAATCTTTGCACAATAAAATGTCTGGTCGTTGAAACCAGATGGATATTTATGCAGACTGCGAAAAATATTTTTGATTTTGGCCAAATCATTTAATAGAATCCGGCGTAGTATGGATTCATGCATGTGATCGGAACTCTAAGAAGGATTGAATTCACACAGTAAGCAAGGAAAAGATAAGCAAAACGTTAAGCAAAATATTAATCAAAACGAAACTGGGAACAAACCCGACAATATTCAATACAAATTCAAAAGGGGCTCAAAGGCCCCAAAAGGAAGGAAAATAATTACAAATTAAAAATGGCATCGCGGCCCTTCAATACTTAAGCTACCCAGGATTGAGCTTGGTCATCGGCATGATTGAAAGGGATCACCTCTTCCTCTTGCGAATTTGATCTTCATCCACTTGAGTCACTGAATCTTCGCGAGGGAAGGGGGAGAGATCAACCTGCCATCATTAACGAAAGCCTCAAAGTGCATACCGGTAGTATTAAGCTCAATCCCAGGGTTTAAACAACGAATCTGATCTAGGGTATTGTTGAAGGACCCCTCCACGGCTGCTGATAGCTGAGTTCTCACATTAGCAGCATCAGTCTTGGCATAATTTAGCTCTACCTCAGTCTACTTATGTGTCTTCTCTAGCTTCTCATACAACGCGTTCAAATCCTTAAAATTTTTAACGTTGATGGCATTTAATTTCCGGAGAGAATCAACGTCAGACTTCGCCTTCGCAGCAGTGTTCTGAGCCACAAGGAGTTCCTCACGAGTCTTTTTGGTTTCCTCCTCGGATGCTTTAAGCTCATTAAAAGTTTTGATATATCTGGTCTTCGCAGTCACCAAACTCTGAACCAGGGATGAGCATTTTATGACACTAAACTCTATGAGGCCAAGTTCTTGTATTTCAGCATCAGAGAACGGAACCGAATATGCGAAATGCTTGGGCGCTTGAACAACGTGGAAGAGTTATTCGGAAATACCCTTCCCCCAAAGGGACCCGGGTAATAACCCGGTTGCAACGCAGGAAGAGGTATTCAGAGCTTGTTGAGCAGCATGTGCCCGGGATGAGCTGATTGTTGGAGCGGGTGCGGTTTGAACAACCGAAGCCTTCTCCTTTGGGACTCCGAAAGCTTTCGCTTCTTTGACCCAGGGCCAGCGGCTGAGGTACCTTTCCCTGATTCTAGAACGGCAAGAAAAGGATGGGGTTGAGGTCGTTGTGGCTACTTTGATGTAATTGGGTTGCCAGAGGTCGAGGTGGGAGGCACTGGCTTTCCCATACCGGAAGCCAGAGTCGAGGTAGAGACTGGTTGCTGTCCCATATCGGAAACTGCAAAATAAAAGCAAAGGAACAGTTAAAACATGCAAAGTCATATATAATAAATAAAAATGGACATGATCATACTCGATTGTGTGGGAAACCAGGATCGATATTTGCGAATAAAGAAAGCAACATTAGGATGACCGTGAGCTTCCTTATAAGCAGCTATCCGGGTAACCGAGGAAGCATCAGAATCTGACAAATCCGTTTCGTCGAAACGGTAGGTGGAAGGATAAAACTCATGGTGGATATGGGACCAATAGAGTGGAAATTTCCACTCTACGTCCCTAGAGTCAGCAGAACAAAGGAAAAAAGGTTGTTTGTCGGGTTCGAAAATAACTTTGAAATACTTGTTCTTAAAATTTTTAAAAGAGTATGTATATACATGAAAGAGCTTACGCTCAATGTGACCCCGGATGGATGTCCATCCTTTTCTATTTGGAGGTTCCCTACCTGTCCTACCAGTTTGGACAGTAAAATAATAAAAGAAAAGAGGAACGGTACTGGGGATGTCCAAATGCTAACAAAAATGTTCGAAAGTTTTTATGAAACCCCAACTATTCGGATGAAGTTGTGAGGGAGCCTAATGAAGGTGATTTAAAATACTCATTTGGAACTCGGATAATGGAAATCGTATCCCTATCCGAGTAATTAAATCTTTGTAGAAAAAAAAAAGAAGGGTTATTCCCCTCCCCAAAAGAACAAATAGGCTTGTCCTTGTCAGGGGGTGCTAGTTGAAATTCTCCTGATTCTCGACAGGGAGTGCGGCAACGTCCTCCGAATCCAGCTCGGACAACATGTGCAGTACTTCATGGGTTACCCATGGGAACTTGGAAATCATGGAAGGGGAAGGGGAACCAGAATACGATCCAGCAGATTGGGATTCGGCAACTCGTTCCGATGATGACAGGTCCATAAATACCTGAGTCAAAGAAATAACAATCAGTAAAACAGTGACATACCTGAAGAAGGATAGTTTTGGTTGGGAGGAGAGTTTGTTGGACTAGAGGAATCATCCGAGAGAAGAATGATGTCCTTAGATCCGTCAATATTCTTAGCAGAATCAGGAGGACTATCCGGCACAAAAATGGCGCTACTTGACTTGGCGAGACTCGGTTTAGAGATAAGGACCGAGTTGTGATGACAAGACCCAAGCGGTGATTTAGCCATGAAGTCGTAGCCAGATTCAACAAGTTTGGTGCTTTCATAAATATAGTCGAAACACGAGTCGAGCCGGATTTCCATGGTAGTTTTTGAGGTAAGGGTAACACTACCTTGGGACAACAAAGAATCCGGGCTCTTCAGTTTAGAACCCAGAGAAAAAGGGGAAGGACATATAGGGGAAGCCCTAGTGTCAAACCGAACCTTAGTCTTATCTAAAGGAATTTCATTTTCAAGAACCTTAATTTTCTTTTTTCTGCCAACCCCAACATAGTGTGAGCGAAGCAGAGCATTTCCCCTTTCTTCTTCAGGAAGGGGGAAACCAAATAACCAATACCCAACCCTAGGGGGATGGTTTGGCGTAATCTTGTCTCTTCTTCGAGAGAAATGTTCATTATAAATGATTAAAATAGAAATTTTGCAAATGTGAGATACATGGAGTCCTTGCGACTGTCCAAATCTGGGGGGACCAGAACACATGCAGTACTCGGATATGGACAGTCAGGGTAGAAATAAAGAAACAACCCGGAATATACGAAAAACCGGGATCAACCATCCCTACTAGGAATGGTCATGTAAATCAATGACAAGAGAAGAAGCAAATCAACAAACCAAGTAGACTGATCTCGTGTTGTAAAACTCGGATATGTAGCTGAGAGTACTTACAAAACAAATGAACAACCTCACCCTAAGAACACGAATCCAATCTTGCAGTTGAGGGAAACGATGTGCGTAAATCAGAACCCGTCAGAATTGGAAGATGGGATTGTATCAACTAATACACCCCGGCTGCTTAGAAGCCTCGACAGCTGGACTGGGGGCAACTGTTACGGACCCAACATATGGGCCTAATAAGGTGTCACAATACAGTGAGGCCCATTAAGGACCCATTAGCTCAGAATCTCAACAATAACTGGAGAGATCCCAACAACGTGTGTAATAGCCATCGGAGGAGATCCCAACAAACAAGTATTCTAATCCCAACAAATAGGGATTCTAGCTTATCCAATCAAGATGTGGTAGCAACTAACCTAGAGGTCCCTTATAAATAAGAGGTACGCTCACAGGTACAGGCATTCTCTCGACTCTATTACATGCTATCATTGTGCACACACATCACTCCCATTGGCTAAACGTCGTATCAGTATCAAAGTGCACAGTGATCTGCTTAATCCAGGAGTATTTCTTCCATAAATACCTTGGAAAGAGTCTTTAGTCCAAGATTAACCTACTAGATATCCAGCTAGACATTCATGTCTTCAAGGACAGAACACCATACATTTTCACGAATTCTGTTAATCACTATATATAAAACTATTTATATATATATATAGTTATTTTCTTAAAAATAAAATGTACAAGAAAAAAACAAAGTAATATTCTACTTGACATATCAAATAAATTCAGATAATTTTTCCTGCAATAACACTTCCACCAATTTTAACTAATATTTTTTGGCAAATAATATCAAAATATATATCAATATAATATGTCAAACAATGAAGTAATTGTATAATATACCTCTACTAAGACGCAAAATTTTGTAGTAATATCAATATAATTTCTATCTTAATCATGTATTAATCAACATCAATATAAATAGGTAGTATTAGACATTTACTCCATTAATTGATAAAGACAAACTCAATTACAAAAAAGAATTAGAACAAAAAATCAACTCTATTGCATGTAGGAATGGAAGAACCAAACTCGTTGTTAATTAGAATCAAAGATATAGAAAATGTTAAGACCCTAAAATTCTCTTAGTTTTGATAATAACAAAGTTATTGAATTTTGATGAACTAATAAAGTTGTTTGACATATGCAGACTTATCTTGTGTCCAATGACGAATTAGGTATAATCACTCTAACTTAGACGCGCTAAAAGAATCCAATTAATGTGCTAATGAAGTGTTTGCGTCCAAAACTTTTGTAAAACTCAAAGTCCGTTGCGCATTATCGTCCAAAGGATTTTATACAAAACTTGTGTCCAACACTTTCTACACATAACTTTAAGTTTTCTATCGTCCAACTCGAATACGTGCTTAAGCACTTCATTCAATATGTTTGTTTTTATATTCTATCCTTGTATAACCTTAGTTGATATTCCTTTTTGCTTTAAAAATGCTCTAAAGTTTAAATATTTTTAGCATTTAATGTAAAGAATGATATTTTGAGTATAAATACAACCTCTCATCAAAAGAGTCAACCTTGTTAGTTAATTCAAACCCCAAACAAGGAAAAGCTTACTAGCACATGGATAAAAAATTGTGTACTCCATTGTCCAGAGATTTCTTATTATGCAAAAGTAAGAAGGAAAAATTTTGTACGCAGTCTTATTCTTATATATGAAAAAAGCTTTTTTTGAAATCTAAGAATCAAGACACAAATTTACCAGTATATCAAGTCTCATCCTTCCCCTTAAGAGAAAAAAGATTATGGAGAAATGATGACGGTTGAAAAATGGAGTCTTAAGAGAGCTTCAGGCGCCACACACACACCTTAAGGATGAGTCAGGGAACAATTAGATCAAGTCCTATCAAGTGTGACCTTTAATAGTTCCTTTCTCAAACTGTATAAAGTGACATGTCAGATTGGTCTCGCGTAGGTGACAAAGGGTGCTCGCTTAAGCGAGCCAGTTCATGAAAGCCCATGGTCTCTTGTTGCTTACTTGCTTAAGCGAGAATGATGCCTTTAACGAGCCTTCATGTAGCTTTCTGACCTTCATTTGTTTAAGCGACAATGATGTCTCACTTAAGCAACTCTTCATCTTCAAGGATATTGCACTTCAAAACTTCCTTTTTTATATCCATGAGTAGCTTCACAACTTAACCTTTGTTTCTACTTGAAAATAAACCTAATTTCGTTAAAACAAACAAATTAACTAACTAAACTACATGCTATATACTTATTTACAAAATATAACAACTAAAAAGGAACAAACATAGCTCCAAACTGTAGAAAATATTGTAATGTAATTGCTTCTACATCATGACAAAAGTAAGGAATGTATGGAAATTATCATGTACATAGTTATAAATTTAATTAACAGAAGTGACATAATACAATACTTGTTTATAATCATATAATTAGCAGAATCCTTTTTGTTGAAGGACAGACACACACACAATTCAATCTCTTTTTCTTGTTATTTCACCCATTAGTTTCCAAGCACAAATCAAGCAAATTATTCAACAAATTCACGCCGATAAAAGAATTTTTTCACAATTTCATACATATATATATACTGTTTAATCAACTAAATTTTTATTTAGAAGACTCAACTAACTAATTTAGTTAAACTTATTTAGTAAGAAATGTTTTGGTTTAAGTAAAATTTTTTAAACTTACAAAAATTAGAAAGTCGGGTAAGAAAGCAAAATTATATTTCAGTCAAACTTTAATTTCTACATTTCGGTGCAGGGAGAAGGAATATCCGTATGGTGGCATGGAATGAAATAAGTACTACTAGTACGTTTATTACAACTGTTTTGGAACACACTTTAATAAATTCGCGTTAAACTTCTCTTCCAGCTGTACGTCCGAGAATTGGTCACAACTACTCCGTACTAAAAAAGCATGGGACCGGAGATGGCTCTTAGGACTAAAATAATTATGAATGTAATTGACATGATAAGTTGATAACTAAGAAAATTATAGTGAGTGCATTATCTACAAAAATGGCAAACTAAAGTTATTTTCTTTTAGAGACACAAAAACAAAACCATATACGATGATGATTTCTAACTACAATTGATTAAACCATCCTCACTCACCTGCAAGAACAGTATCATATAGATAGATTGGAAGAACTAATCGAAGACTTTGCATATAAAAAAGGAAAACCAAATAAGGAGTCATAAACCAGAGTTCAGAAATGAACAGGAAATTAATAAAAAAGACTTCACTATCTTTCCTCCAATGTTTACAACTTCAGAATACAATATAGCATATCCCCAACTAGACCTCAAATATAGATATGTATGTATACATTTAAAATATCCTAGAATGTAGCTATTTATAACAGAGAGAAATGATAAGTTGGTGCATACATGTTGATCTCATTATTTAAAAACCAATTTCTGGTCACGAGCTTGACTGTGACGTCAAGATTTTTGAGTGTCTGTAATCACTACACAATTGCAATTATGGCCGTTCAGGTTATATTTATATGCAATTTCTTACGATTTCAAGAAATACAAAGAAACCTTAATCGCAAATGCAATTTAAAACCTTGTTTGCAATTAATTTCTCATCTGTAAGACTTGAGCATGGCTCCACAGAAAGTGCACATAATAGCCTTCCAAGATTTCCAATAGAAAGGAACAAAGCAAAATCTCGTTTGAGTAATCATGTCTGCCACACTGGCGCCGCCGCCGCACCGCGAGCACGACCCCGCCACTGGCTTGCTCCGCTTCACTTTCTTTGTCTGATCCACAAGAAAACAAAAGCACACCATGTTTTCCAACAACGTTGTCACTGAATCTCTTGCTTTTCTTTATATTGGAAGAATACTAGAAGATTTTCAACAACTCACGCTGCTTTAAGAAAAAACAGAAGCAAAACGTGTTCTGAAGTACCTCTCCTCTCCCAGGTTGTTGCTCCAAGGTTTTAGGCTATGAATTGAAGGATGCTTTTATGATTTGGGGAATTGGGTGCTTTCAAGATTTTATAGAGGAAACCGAGAACTGAGAAAAAGAGGTTCGTTAAAAGGTCAACTGTATGGGCGATTTTGGGCCGTTGGATGCCTGACGCGTGTCGCGGTCGAATTGAATGGATTGGACAGGTGTTGAAATCGGAATGGTGTGCCAATGATTATGGTCATATAATTGGCGCGGGAGACCTACTCGGTTCAGGTATATTGCGTGGATGATTACCACGTGGACGCTCAAGATGAGTTTGTGTAAATGAGAGGATGGGGATAGAAAGAAGTATTCAGAATTTGAGGAAAGGAAAGAGAGTTTACTATGGTCTACAGTCTACTACTCTATGTATAAAATCTCGCTCTAGTACTTTGAGCTGTAATTTTTTATAACACGTTACATGTGTAGTATTTATAGGTTATGTTAGTATTATTCTATACTGGAGTAATTGATTTTGGTTGAAGAATTTGGCTCTTGGCAAACTAATAAGTCTCTTCTTTAAATTATTATTTTTTCTTCATTCATTAGAGTTAGAGTTATCCTATTTTAGAACATAAGAGTATATTATGTCTTAGGTATGAATTATATAAACTTTCTTAAATATAATAAAATATAATTATATCTTATCTTAATAAATCATAAAGATAAAATATAATTAGATATGGTTGATATATAGTGAAATATAATAAGAATTCGTTATATATGACGGGATCTCTTGAGGTTATAAAATGAGGTTCCTTGAGATTATAAAATTAGATTATGTTAATCAATATGTTTAAAATGGTTGGAGTCGAGACCTATTGGATTGGATCCGATTGATCTATTGATCTATTAGACTCAGTGACTTAGTGAAGACCAAAAAATACAATAAGATTCAAACTTGAAATGTTAATTAAGAAAATTAAAACTAACTCTACTCACATGAAGGTAATATTGATTTGTTATATAGTACTATAATTATTTGTAATGAGAAACATAATTTTTAACATAATTTTTAAACACAATTTTTATTATTAGTTCTCATTTATTAAAAATTATTATTTTTGTGCATCACACTTTTTTTATTTAATGTCATACTTTTATTTATGTAATATTCAATAAATTTTACGAAATAATGAAATGCATGTTATAAAGAGTATGCTAGCTACTAATATTTCTCATTTATAATATTTTATTTATTAAAATTAATATTAGTTTTATTTTATGAATTTCTACATTTAAAAAATTTATTGTAGTATTTTAAGTACTTATAATATATTTTTAATTAAAATTGAAGTTTTAATTTACGAATTTCTATATTAAAAATTACCACAAACACTTAAAAAATAGTATTTAAATTTTTGTCCTTACTACAAATTACAATACATATATGATGTGTGGGTACCCGGCTATGATAGGTTGAAGTACGTGTCATGATTTCTCTTATAAGACCTATATTGTGATCCCTAATTAACCCTTACTATAAAATAAATCCTAATTAACTTATTATGTAAAAGTTTAATATAAAATAGTATAGCAGTACGTACTCGTACGTTAAATGATCAAATTGAATTAAAATATAAAATGTTTTAAATTATAATATTTGAAAAATTAACAAAAAAATATTATAACAAGAATAAAGTTAATGAATTATATAATATAAAACACATTTTTATGAAAAAAATTATCAATAAATAAATATAAATTATTTTGAAAGTAAATTGTGGGAGTATTATTACTTACAACACTTACTTAATATATATATATATATATATATATATATATATTCTGT
>PYAF01002746.1:201443-241043 GCA_007407185.1 Glycine tomentella
AATAATTTTAATAATTTAATGACTGATTTTACTGAAAAAAAAAAACAACTGAATCATACATATAACTAGTATAATAACTTGTGTTTTTATGAATATTAAATTTGTTTTTTATAATTTATAATTTTATATTGTTATAAATTTTTAATATATTATCAATTATTTTATTTAAATTTTAATAAAAATGTGTTAGTAAATATGTCAATAAATATTAATATATAAATAACCATCAATATTAATACTATTAAATAATTTTATATTCGCACGGTCTTAAATGATTTTAATTTATATAAATATATTTTTATATAATGTTATAATAAATTGATAGTTTTATCTGTTGGAAGTGTTTTTCTTAATATGATCTTTTTTATTTTGATGATATTATGCATGTTCCTTTTAACTTTTTAAAAAAATAGTTGATTTACGTTTTTTATAATTGTGTTACTGGCATGGTTATCAAACTCGCGATTTCACTTGTAGAATCGTACGTTTTTACGATTCTACTAAGCCTCTGCGAGTTAAATCGCATACAGACTCGATTTCAGAGTGGAGTCACATGATTCTGAGTAGACTCGCACGATTCTGAGTAGAATCGTGTTTCTGCTATGTTTTCGCAAGTCTTGTGGGTGGTGAAACGACATCGTTTCGAATGACAATTTTTTCATTCTTCTTCCTCACCCCGTGTTGCGCCGTTTTTGGACTCACTCTCCTAGGTTCATTTATTTTCATTTCCTCGCTATGTCACTTTCCTTGCTTAGTCGCTCTCCTCTCCTTGCCTAGTCGCTTGTTAGTTGCTAACTTCGTCCTCGCTCTGTGGCTGCACGGCTGCGTTGTTCCTCACTTTGTCTGCACTCTCCTTGCTTCATTCTTCCTCACCCCGTGCTTCAAGTATTTAGTTCCTCACTTCGATTTGTTGCAGTTACAGACCCATAAGAGGAGATATATATGCAATCGATCTTTGAATAGACTCTAGGAATGGTTATGCAATGACATATGGTTGATGGTTCCATGCTTTCTGTTCGTCAAGAATTGGGTTTGTTAGGTGCCAATTAGATTATCCAAGCAAATAGGTTTGATGCTTTAATCTAGATATATATGCTTCTTGGTTCTTGCTATAATAATAATAATTGGATATTTGGATATGATTTCGTGGATATATCCCTCGAAGTTTTAGGAAGTTAGAAATTAAACTGAGGTTGTGAAGTTGTTGTTGAATGCAAGCAAATAGACTTGAATCTAGATATACATGTTTGATGCTAGATCTGTGAAGTAGTTGTTGTGTCAATGGGCAGTGCACTAGTTATGGACTTATGGTCCAATTTAGTCTTCTTTTGATGTTTTGTTGTTAGCTTGGTGGTCACTAAATGTACAAAGCATTTTCTTTTTTCTAGAGAGTTAATTGCACTCATTTCCCTTCTTTACTTAATTTCCTCAACTTCTTGATTGTTTGAAGTAGACTTTTACGATTTTATGATTTAAGTCTACGAAGTTCCCATAAGTTTATGTAGACTCTCGATTTTGATAATCTTAGTTACTGGTATGAAATATCTAGTTACTTTTTCAATAAATATTCTTTGTAAAAAAAATTAGTTGATAATCTTTTAATAGATTCTTCCCTCAATTAAAATTTTATAAAAAAATCGATTTGCATAACAAAGGTTTTAATTTCGTATTGAGATATGACATGATTCACTTGGATAAATTATATTTTAATCAAAAATAATAAATGGTTCTTATAAATTTTTTGATTATTTCCAATGTTATGAATTTTTTTAATTTATATAATATAATATTTTATATTTCTATGAATTTAATCTTTTTTAATTTCTCACTTTATCTGAATGTATATTTTGTGTGTGACTTTAAATGTCAATTTGAATGCATTGAGTGAATAATTGCATAGTCGTGTTTCAATTTCTATTAGTTTTTCTTATAAGAATTTTCAATTATTTGCCATTAATTAAATTTTGATTTCAAATTGACTATTTGAACATGAATTTGATTAAATTGATAAATATTAAGTTAAAATTGTAGATGAATTACCTACAACTTTTATTCATTAATAATTACTTACTTTTGTATAAGCTTTATAATTGAATTGTGATATTTTGATTGGAACCATTCTAATTTGATTTAAGTAAAATATACAATTCATTTAAGGTGATTTATAAAATTTAGTAATATAAAAGAGAAATATTTTACTAACAAAAAGGAAAAATATTCTTGGAAAATAGAATTATTGTGATTCTGATACTCAAGTTCAAAATTTTATTCATTTATGGAAAATTGAATTATTATGATTATGATACTAAAGTTCAAAAATTTATTCATTTATAGATTTATAATATATTTACAAAATATTAAAAGTATTATTAAATATTAATGCGTAAAAATTATTTTGATAAAAAATATCAATTTAGTAATGTCACATGATATCTGGCAAAAGAACCTAAATAATACAATTTAAATAAAAAATTACGAATTTGGGATTGTTTCAAAACTATTTACAAATCTGGGACAGTTGGGCGTGACTAAATCCGTCACTAAATCGGTTAGCGACCGATTTAGCGGTAGCTAACCGATTTAACAGTAACCGATTTAGCGACAAAATATTTGGTTTTTTTATTTTTTTGTTTGCGACCAAAATATTCCGTCGTAAAAACTGTTAGTGACTAAAATAAAGATCAAAATTGGCGTGTTTTAATTTTTGACGTAAAATATCATTTAATATTATTTATTTTTATTTTTATTTAATTTGAAAGTATTTTTAGACTGATCTTCATCATAGATATGATCTTTTTTTAATTTTTTTATTATTTTATTTAGTATATTTTTTAATTTTATATGATTTTATTTAATATATTCTGGATTTTTGGTATATATAATTTTTAATATATTATTTTATTTAATATAATTTCTAAATTTTTATATGATCTTGTTTAATATTTTTTGGATTTTGTATATATAACTAATTTTTAATATAATATTATTCAATAAAATTTTTCAATTTTATTTTGGAATTTGAAAAAATTGAATATTTTTTGATACTTCTCATTTTTTATATCGAGACTACCCCATTAAACACATTATTCTCATCCCTCTTATCATCTCTTTCATCCTCTCATAATTTGATAATTCTCTTTCAAAAAAAGTAGAAGACAATTCCCCTTTTCTCTTTTTGTTCCAGTCAAAAGCACGCAGTCGACTAACTCGTTATCGAAACTACACAGAAACTCAGACTTTCTATCAATCGGTGACTCAATTGTATAAAATTAGTGTGGTCAAAACATATACATCCAAGCGAGAAAGGGAATTAGAAAAGATCGTCTATCTTTCATGGTGAATGATCAATTGTGCGAGTAAGTTGGTCACCATCTTTATCTCTCTGGGCAAGCGCAATGCAATTCTTTGCATTTCAATTTGATTCACTTTGTCTCACGCAATTCCACTCCTATTTCTAGAGTTCTGCAATGTTTCGCCGCTCCAAGTGCGCTTTGGAATTAATGGGGTGCTACAATTCCGATTATTGTGTGGTGAGTGCACTTTGGGATGAGTGGAACGAGTGGTAAAGTGTGAAATGAGTGCGAAAAAATTAGGAATGAATGTGCTTTGAGATAAATGGGGTTATTATATAAAAAATCAAAAAATATTAAACAAAATCATATAAAAATTTAGAATATCGAAAAAAGTTACAACGGCGTACGATATGTCCTTCAAATGGTCTAACTTTTGATAGAAATGTCCGATCGATGTGTACGATATGTCGAAATGCTCAAAATTAATAGAATTAATTAAAAAAATAAAAAATAGCATGCAATTAACTGACTAAATAATTAAAAAAGTAGAAAACAAGAAAATTTTTAGATGTTTGAAGATTAAATCCCAATTTTGAGGCACTCAGAGGCCTTTTTTGGGAAAATTTTTGACCAATTCTCCTTTGGGAACTTGGCAAGGGCTTCTTCTCTCAATTACGATCGTTTTGACATATCATACGCCTCAATCGGACATTCCAGTCAAAAGTTATGACCGTCCGAAGTTTATATACGCATCGCTCCATCTGTGCATGACATGTGTCAGGAGTAGGTCACGCCCAGAACTAGGCGTGACTACCCCCTTAGTCACACCTGGTTCTAGGCATGACCAGTCATACCCAGTTCTGGACGTGACCAACTGCCCCAGATTTGTAATTAGTTTTGAAACAATCCCAAATTCGTAATTTTTTATTTAAATTGTATTATTTAGGTTCTTTTGCCCATGATATCTTCCTAAGTGTCAAGTCAGTCCTTAATAATAATAATAATAATAATAATAATAATAATAATAATTGAATAGTTGATTTTTTATATTTAAGGTAAAAAAAAATGAGATCTATTTGCCTAAAATAAATCTCGCAAGATTTCTATATTTAAATTTTCTATAAATTTGAATCAAATTATATATTAGTGTTATTTAGTAACAATTTGAATTAGACTATATAATTATATATTTGGATCAAAATAAATATATATTAGTGTTGTTAATTAATTTGAATACTAAACGAATTGTGTAAAAAAATATTCAAATAAAATTGAAAAAGAAAAAAAAACTTATTGCGAAAAAAAAAGTCGATGCATTTGCATTTCCATTTTTATCAAGTAATTTCTCCATTAGAACTGAATGAAAAGAAAAAAAAATGTCCGTAATTAGTTATTTTTCAAAAGAAAAATAATAACGATGAAATTGAAAAACAACATTGTACACACAGATATTTATAGATAAAATTGAAACTCAAATCATATAAGATTTTTATTTTTCTTGAATCATCGTATCATTAAGGTTAATATCTAATACTTGAATTGTTATTATTAATTTATTTATTAAATTATTAACATCTAATCAATTAATATTTATTTAATGTTGATGCTAGTAGTAATAGTATACATATTATTTCGATTAAATTTTATTTTTAATTATTTTAATTGCTATTGAATCAAATTATCGTCACATGTGATGATTCAGCATCTAAAAAATAATGAGTTTCGCGTTACATTTATTAACATATAATAATTGATTACTATATATAACAATTCATTAAATATTAACATACACGTAATTAATAGTTGAGTCATCGTATCATATTTTTTCATTATTACATTTGATTTATTATCATTACTATAATTAAATTTAATATAATATATTACTATGAATATAAAAAAATTATTGTATTTATTATTTATTATTTGGAATCAATCAAAATTAAAATATGATTGGTTGCATTTGTTATTTATTATTTTGAATCAATCAAATTCTTTGAATTAACTAAACTAAATTGAATAATTGCAGAATAAATATGAGATTACCACGGATCATCATCCATAAAAAAATCATTCTTTTATATATATATATATATATATATATATATATATTAGATTTAAATAATCAAGTGGTATATAATCAGCTAGTTTACTCCTTTGGATATTAACAGTAAACTATTATATTAGTTCTATTAGTTCTGTTTTACAAAATTCAATAACTCATGCATGGTACGTGCTGCATATATAATAAATGCTCTTGAATCTGATTTTGAAGACCTTTTTCTTTCGCGAGGGAAAAAAACACAAAACAAAAATGGTTTTCGTATCCTTTTACAAGTTTCATGGCAGGAAAACTAATATGGGTGCTGAAGACATTTGATGACAAGCAACATGCGCACACACAATCGTCATATTTCTTATGATAGCTTACAGACGAAGGAAAAGTTCTAACTGAAAATTGAAAGGCATCTCTATCTACCTACATGATTTGCTCTCTTGCTATAATTTTCTACAATATTAATTAGATATTTGACCATCATGCCAATGGAATTCGAATAAGAGTCCAAGTCACAAATAAACTTCTACTTCATGTTATCTTAAGTATTAATGATGCTCTCCTCTTATCATCAACTGGATCTACCTACACCACCCAATTATCGTAAACAGCAGAATGTGTATAAATGAATAAAGAGTAGACATCTCAACCATGAATGAGGACTAATTAAACATGGCAACTAGACTGGGTGTGGTGTGTTTTGTCCTTCCCTTTGGGAATTAGGCAATTTGTTTTTAGACAGGGGAAGGAAGAGAAGAATAAAAAATTTCTTTTAAAAATTATTTGAAATGAATGAGATAAATTGATATATTAAAATAAATTTATTGTTATAATCTTTTATTTATTTTTGTAAATATATAGCTGTTTTTGTTTTAAAAAAAGTCACGTACCCTCCTCTTTTGCGCCGCATAACCCATGTGTTTTGGTTTGGCAATTACTATTTGCACTTACCTTATTTACTAATACACTCCCCTTTTCTTTTTATTTTCCTAAATTATCCTTGTAAATGCACATTCCCCCCTCATCACTTTTTGCCTCATGTTCTTTAAATGAAACACTTCCCTTATTTGAAAATTTACCAAATGCATCATACTCCCAACATTTTTCCTTATGTGCTTAGAACCCTACCATGCATCTCAATATCTACAAGAGTCTTGTTGAAGAAAATCTCAATGTTGTGAACCCTCAATAGTTAATCTTGTTCTTAATTGATTTCACCAAACTCTAAACATCATTTCAATCAAAGAAACTCTCATTCTCTCCCCCTAGATCTATGAGTGCTTGAACTTGGTATGAAGATAGGCGTTTTAGATTCAAGAATTAGCAAATTGCTCGGCTATGTGGTTTACTCTCATCATTCGGGACGTCAAGCACATATCAAAGGAAGACTCTCGCACTATGAGACGCGTTCATTGTGCCACATGAAACAGATAAATGGTGGAATTATACATGTTCGTTGGTTTTGAAGGCTCTTGATGAGAAGTTTATTTGGATAACATACTTGAAGACTTTGCATCATGTGACTTGGCTTTGGAGAAATACGAAGGGGTGCAAGGATTGAAAGTGGGATACTTGTGTGGTATTATATATGATTGTGTGAAAATTGGTATGGATGGGTAGTTTAGGATGGTTAGTACTTTTAGTGGATCTATGTTTTCTTGCTAAATAGAAAGATATTTGTTGGGGTTATGATGCAATTGTTAAATTTACAGATAAGGGGAGTGTGCGTTTTCTTCAAGAACGTGAGGGAGAAAGTGACAAGAGAGGAATGTGCATTTACAAGTGTAATTTAGGAAAATAAAAAGAAAATGTGAGAGTGTCTTAGTAATTAGGGGAAGTGGAAATAGTTATTGCCTTTAGTTTTTTGTCAAAACCAATACTCTATGTTTGCATCAATAAGGTCCCATATTAGTTTTTGGCCACATACATTTGATAGTTGGGAGCAACTACTATCACCCTATTTTTATTTGTACTGACTTTTTTCTCTCCAAAACTATAGAGAATACATATTTACCCTTGCCCTTATTTCCCTACACCTCTTCCCCTCCTCCTCCCTCCTTAGTTCTCACTTTTCGTATTTTCACAACACCCCATTCCTTGTCACTATCACTGGTCACCAAGCTCACTACCAAAATGTTGTCACACCATTGTGGCAATGTGGTTGACCCATCGTCGTCATAGGTTTTCTTTTATTATTTTTAAGTTGTAGATTCAACGGAATCACAATTTTACCATGTAAAATTCACTATGGTTGGTCATGGTGATGGAAGTGGTTGTAGTGACAACAATAGTTGCAATGATCATGGTAGTGATGGTGACCACAATCTCATGGTGGTGATGGGTTATGGGTTAATAACAATATTAAAGAAGAGTGATGTGATAGTTGATATATTTTAGGATATGATAATTAAGATCTTTGGAAATTTTGATTTTCGTTTTGTGAATTTTTAAAAATTTGATAGTTACATGTTGTTTTAATTTAAATTCTCAAGCATTTTAGTTTAGGTCTTTGTTTTAATTCAGCGGATGAGATTAACATTTTCATTCTCTCCTAAGATGATCATTTTTTTCATTTGATACACCCTGTCACTCCATATGTATATGGTATTCATTAATTACATCCACTTGTTTTAGTTGAAATACATTAGCACACTACATTGTTGATGTACTTTAAGATAATCTCTAATTATAACTTGTTAATCTACTTTGACTAAAACAACAAGTGTGGGTGTAGGTTAGCAACCCCCGATAAAACATTTGCTATTATACACAGACTTAATTTTTAGATGTGATATGTTAACATGTTACATCATTGGTATATTTTAAGATAATTTTTAGTTATAACATGCTAAAGTACTCCAACTAAAAAACTAAGGGTGTGTTTAGTTAAAGTACAAAGCTTCTCTTGTATATTATTTTTCTTCTTCAAAACAAACATACCCTAAGTGATAATTGGAGTACATTGGCAAGTTACACCATGGGTGTATTTTAAGATAATTCATAATTATAACTTGCTAATGAATTCCAATGAAATCAAGTACACATATATATTATAAACTTAAATATGTTTTTAGTCCTTCAATTTAGGGTTATAATTTTTAGTTCCCCATGTTAAAATTTACTTTTTTTAGTCCCTCAAACTTGAGAAATGCTTGTTTTAGTCTTTCTTCCATATGCCAACAATGAGCTTTGAACAAGGAATAATAAATTCACAACTTATGATAGCTTTTGACCTCTAGAATTTGTAATTTAAAAAATAAATTTTGACTATCAAAAGCTATTACAAATTATAAATCAATATTCCCCATTTGGCATGTATATGAGGAGAGACTAAAAAAGGCATTTTATGAATTTGAAGGATTAAAAAAATAACTTAAAATTTGGGGGAACTAAAACAAGAATATCCCTGTGTATTAGGAGATAAAAAAAATATTTAAGCCTATATTATATATACCCCCTTCATCTAACTTGCACCTTTTCTTTTATATTTCTTCTTTATTGTAGGACCATCATAATCAAAATTTTTTCTTTTGATATATATATATATATATATATATATATATTGCAAAACTATCACTATCAATATATTTCAAGAGAATTTATATTTTACTAATTTTTAATCATCTTTTATTTTTGTTTCATTACATTTCGTCTCATTTCTATCTATCATTCAAACATATCGATGGAGCTATCAAAACAAGTCAGCCCAACCCGTTGGACTCGACCTACCTTTACTCATCGATGATCACATTAAACTATCCATGTGGCTGAGAGCCCTCACAGTCCAGGCACAACGACGCAGTTATCAGGGACGCGCTCTACCACTAAGCTAATAGCTCGTCGTGCGGGCCTCCCATCGAGGTCCAGATGCGGTTTTTGTTATGAACTAACAAGATCTAAGTCTCCCCTTCCGCCTTTAGGGCTTTACCAAACCAAGGGCGTTCTAGAAAAAATAAAAAATTAGAAGATATAAATTCTTCAATAGTTGCCTCTATGGGTTTTCTTATAATTTGGGTATGTTAAAGGTTCTTTGCTTTGCATCAAATTAAACCACATGCTCCACCGCTTGTGCGGGCTGCTGCTGAATCCACGGGTAGGCAAGAGACAACCTGGTGAACTAAAACATCTTAGTAGCCAGAGGAACTTGGTGGTTCATCCTAACTCGGCTCACCTCTTAGTGAGTCTTAAAAATGCTAGTCTAGACCGGCTCACCACGAGTTGGTGGGTTAAACGGGTTGATCCACCTAAAATAAAAAAGAGAAATATTTTTACAAAAGAAAAGAAATTTCAACTGAAAGTCATTTTTTTAGAAAAATAAGTTCTAGCAAAATTAAATATGTTTGTAATTGCATTTGCTCATAATTTTTCATTATTTTGGAAAATTCCAATTCCAAAGAAATAAATTTTTTAAAGCCAAAAAATAACAATTACAAGTCCAACAAGCCAAATAATTCTATGAAAAAAGTATTTCATAATCACTCTTGCAAGACAACCATCACAAGTCCAATAAGAAAACAAATAATTCTATGACAAAAGTATTAGGTCAGGAGATTTTTTTTAAAAGTGGTTCGGGTTCAACCCAGGTGGGTCGGGTCGAAGGTGGGTCAAGTCCAGCTTTCAAGCTAATTGAAAATTGAAAAAAAAAATTAGTCCATCCTGGCCCAAACCTATGGTTGGCCATGTTGGCCTGTGGGTTTTTGTTAAGAGAAAATAAGTTGTATATTAAGTTTTACATTATTATCTAATCACACACGATCATGTATAGTATTTTTTTAACTTTTACAATAACTATTTTAAAAGTCATAATAATGCTAATTTTTTATTAATTAATAGTGTAAAACTATTTCACCCTGTTTGTGTATAACTAATAAATCCAAAAATTAAACCTTTAAAGGATGTTGATTGTGGCAGATTGATTCAATATTTAATATTTTAGCAATCTTGAATCACATGTAAATAAATATGCTTGATGTCACTTATTAAAATGGATTAGGATTTTGTATCCTTTGAGTTGGATCGTAATATGATCCTTATAACTTATCCTCTACACACTTTGTACTTAAGGCTCGACGATTGTGTACCTTTCGAATAGGATTATAATTTGATCTTGTAACTTAACCTCTATGCATTTTGTGCTTGAGACTCAAGGGTTGTGTATCCTCTAGGTCGGATCATAATCTGATCCTCGTAACTTAGCCTTTATGCACTTTGTGCTTGAAGCTCGAGGGTTGTGTACCATTTGGGTTAGATCATAATTCAATCTTCGTAATATGGTCTCATCTTGATTATTTGATCGATATGATTACAAATTTCCCTACAACCATGCTCGAGATCTTCGGGAGTGGGGTTCCAACATCTTGATATGTTTAACCATCATTAACCCATGAATATCGGGAGAGGGAAAATGACACAAATCAAGGATCAAAGACCCTTACCTTGACCTAGAAAGGCATATTAGACATTATACTTCACTTGAATGCTTTGAACGAGATCGCCTCCACATACGAGGAAGCCTTAGTTTTAATTAGGGAACTGTTCTCAGATTCAATTCTTTTCTTATTAGAGGATAGTTTTTCACTTTTTCTTTATGATATTATAAGGCCTTTTCTATCTTATTTTTATCAACAATAGTTTATCAAGTTTTCTGATCGGGGGAGAGGCTTATCACAACAAGGCAGTTGGTAGAGGCAATCCCTTTCATTGTGGCTTGGGTTGACAACTTTCCTAAAGCTTTTGCATCTTCATCAAGGAGGATACATTATTGAATCAGCTTTTGATATGGAAATTTAACATCCCACAAAGAAATAGGGCCACCATGTTGGTCCCCTTTGATAACAACATCCAAGTTAACTCCCATGCAGGCAATAAGAGTCCTCTCTTGGGATTGAACTTCATCTAGATCTGTTTGACCATGAACCATTCTGGCATTTGGCCACTTGGTTATTGGATTGGAATCCTCCACGTTTACCATAGAGAGTTGTCAATTTTCCATCTTTTTTCAACCATCTGAGCCACCCGAATTTGCAGCAAGAGAAGTAGTTTTGTGGGTGATAAGAGATTTAGCAAAACTTTGATCAACAAGTGAATCAGTTTTGTTCTTCTTGTTCTTCACAAAAAACCTATTGGTCATTTTTGTGGGATTCATACTGCCTGCCCAAATTAAGTTCAAGTTAGTACAATCAATGCAATATTAAAATTTTCAATTTTTAGGTTAAGTTTTTACCAAGATATCTATGAAGAAGCAATGGTTGCACCTCATTTAGGAAGATCACCTTGCAGTTGAAAACAAACTTTAACTCATCAATCTTTTCTACATCAATTTTTTCCTCCATAGATAAGTCTTCTTTGTTGAGTTTACCGTATATCATTGGCTCTTTAGTCCAAAACAATGGATATCCACCAAACAAGGTTTGATTGTTTACATCATCTTTAATCTTAAAAAAAGTTTTCTTGGAATTGTGGTAAGATTGCTCGAATATAGTCAACAAGGTTTGACCAACAACATTGTTAATTGACTACCAACCACTCCTATTGTTTACTCTAGACTCAAATAAATAAAATAACTTTTCTAGGGTCAGATTTATATCTAGACTTTGACAACGTGATTTGAAGCACACACAATTTATAGAGAAAGAAGTAACACTAAAGGTGACATGTCCTTTTAGTTCGTGCGTTGCAACCACACATAATCATTGCAACATTTGGTTTTCGTGCTAGGGAAAACTCATGAATTGGGACATAACGCATGTGGTAAGGCACATAGACACACATTAAATTCCTCGAATGGCGAATCGATGCTTTGTTCAGAGGTGTAGTGAACACAATTCACGAAGCGGGAGTTGACACATAAGGAACATATCTCATCAAAGCAACATGACCCTTCAATTTATGACCCTCTTAGTCAAATCATAATCTAGCCCTCATAACTTACCATCGATGCACTTTCTATTTGAAGCTTGAGAGTTGTGTAACCTCTAGGTCAGATCATAATCCAGTCCTCGTAATTTATCCTTGATGCACTTTGTGCTTAAGGTTCGAGGGTTGTGTACCCTCCGGGTCGAATCATAATCTGATCCTCATAACTTAGTCTCTACATACTTTGTGCTTGATGCTTGAGGGTTGTGTACGCTTTAGGTCGAATCGTAATTTGATCCTCGTGACTAGCCTCTACGCACTTTGTGCTTGATGCTTGAAGGTTGTGTACCCTCCAGGTCAGATCGTAATCTGATCCTCGTAACTTAGCATTTATGCATTTTTTTTCTTGAGACACGAGGGTTGGGTAACCTTTTGAGTTAGATCGTAATCCAATCCTCATAATCCGATCTCATCTTGATTATTCAGTCTGATCAATATCAATATCGATCTTCCTATAACCATGCCTGAGATCATTAGGAGTAGGGTTCTGACGATTTGATACGTTTAACCACCCTCAACCCATGAATATTGGGAGAGTGAGAAATGACATAAATCAATTAGGATAAAAGACCCTCACCTTGACCTAGGAAGACAAATTAGACATTATACTTTACTTGAATGCTTTGAACGACATCGTCTCCACATAGGGAAAAACCTTATTTAGAATAGATTTAAAGATGAAAAAGAATCACACCTTGCAAAAACTAGATGCATGTAACATTAATTCTTGTTCATTTGTTTCTCTTCTTCAAATTAATTGTATAAAGTGTAATTTAATAACTTTTTTTGACACAAAAGTGTAATTTAATAACTAACAACATTAATTTTGAATTTTGATACATTGTTAATATAAAATTTTTTACACTATAAATTAATTAAAACTCATTTTTAATATAGATTTTAAATCATTTTTATAAAATTAACAAATTTTTTATTATATAACAATTTATAATTTAAATGAAAGTTTATATGAATCCAATTAAATTCACAACTAAAATCTTTTAAATCTGTGTTATTTATACACTAACTCGTATAAAATTTTTATGCAACAACTATTTCTTATTTATCTTTTTCTACAATATCACTCATCAGTCATGACATTTCATGCTTCTCTCTTTCCCGTTGTTTTGAAGTTCATTATACAACTCACATCATTCAATCTTTTACTTGTTATCAGTTTTCAAATAAGCGACACTGTCTGTGTGAATATTTAATTATATTTGATTAACGAAGTCCTATAATATTAATAGATGGATAATGCTGACTCGCCTGACGCCTACAACAAGGACATAAACTAACTAACTATTGTAAATTGAATTGAACCATCGACGACTAGTCACCGTTACAACTTTAATAATAGTCATCCTAATTCCAAAGTATTTTTAAACAAACTAATAAAAAATAATAACTTGATAAAAAATGTCAATTCGTTTATAGATTTAACTATCCATCATAAATATTATAAAAGATATAATTCAAAAAAATTAATTAATGTTATATTCAAAAGCTAAAATAATAATTATTTTATAATTTATTTTTTATATGACAATTATAACATGAGGCAAAGACCGAAAGAGTAGTATATTTCTTTTTTCAAAGAATAGAAAAACGAGATATTTCAGAGGTCATTTACACGAGTTAGTTAGGGAACCACTGAACATTTTAAATTACCAGTATCATAAGTTGAACTTAATTATAAAAGTATTGCTTAAGAATGTTATATCTCCTAACATTGTGGGGAGCCAATTATATTCTCATATAAGTCAAACGCATATCTGCTTGGCACGTAGAAATAAAAGATCAAGTTGTCCAGCTGCAAAGTGCAAAATGCATATGAATGTGATCCTATGGGCTCATAAACGCTCACAACCTTTGATGTCAAAATTAACTGGGGAATGAATATCAACTTTATAATTTACTGTACACATTTATCATTTTAAAGACAAAATATATTCATTTTTTTAATATTTTAGTAATATTGTTGCTTTCCATATTCTTGTTTTTATTTTCATAGATTCTCTTCAATTTTATAAATTAAAAGGAAGGCTGCTTGTATAAATTATATTTTAAATTTATAATAAATAATTTCTATTATAATATAGAATGATTTTGCTATAAAAAATATTGATAAACTCATGTGAAATTATTTTAACTAGTGTTCTTGAGTTTGAATTTTAAATATACATCTATATTATATATTTAAAAGTAAAACTCTCTATATTACACAAAATTATTTTTCATGAAGACATGTAGTTTGTAAAAAAAATATAAAAGTATTTATTATTATTCATAATTTGATTTAAAAATGATTAAGATTTAATTTAGAGATAAAAATAAAAAAGTGTATATTATAAAGAAATAGATGATTAAGTGGTTAACTGTATAAATAAAGATAAAAAATAAATAATTTAAGTGTGTGTTTGGTTTTATGTCAGAGTATTTAGAATTACATTAAAATATAAATTAATATGATTTTATGGTAAATTATGATATGTTTAATTCCATGCTGAGAAATTATTTTAAATATAAAATTAATTATGAATTGAAACATTTTTATGAAGTATTGTAGTTTTTGTGTTGGACAGAGGTTTATACTAAATTTTACTGTCAACTTATTTTTATAATTAAAATTTTTAAACATAAATTATATCATTTTGTAATTAATTTTAATTAAAATTAATTTTCTAATTTTATTAGTACTCATTTTAATGTACAACTAAATCATAACATAAGAACCTATAAGTTAAATTATTGATATGAGTGATACTGATTTAATGTTATTAAGTAATTTGTAGAGTTTGAATTTTGTGGATGAAAAATAAATATAACTTAGAAAAGAGAATTTTGACCAAATAATTAATCAGATTTCCATGAAAATTAATAATTGGAAAAGTTAATGAATATTCAGTAACATGCTAAAATAATAATAATAATAATAATAATAATAATAATAATATAAGAGTAGATTAAATGTCGATATACATATGAGACAAAATAAAGAAAAGATATCAAGTTCACATGTGCATATAATTTGTGCTATATTTTATCATGGAGGGGGTGCAATTCAGACAGAACCCAAATCCCAGATACCTCAACACAACACTACACTTTGGTCGTGTTTCGTTTCATCTTTTTCTCCGAGAAAGAGCTACCCCACGTTTCTCTTTCACTTCTTTTTTTCTGCTTTAGGAAATGATGCCATTGTTGTCCCTCGCAAAGCCAAACCCCATCATCAGACTCTAGTCCATTCTCGCTTTCCTCTTCCCCCCTTTTGGGCACGTAAGAATCATCCGATTCTGAACCGAGGCACGTGACGTGTGCGTGAGCGTGTGTGTGTTTTTGGCCATGGAGAAGGAAGAGGACAAGTACGCGAAGGAATTGGAGATGGCCGTTAGGGTGGTCCACGTGGCGTGTGCTCTCTGCGGGAGGGTGCAGGAGAGGCTCCTTGCCACCACCAATGATCACGTTGTGGCCAAGGATGATGATTCTCCCGTTACTGTCGCAGGTATTTGCATTCAATTTTAATTTGAATGTACCCATGTGCAGTTTTTTCTTCTTCTTGAAAATGGGGTTGTTATGAATTTGATAATTGGTGTTGGGTTTAATCTTTATTTTGGTTTTTGAGTGGTGAGGGAAAGTGTGCATTCGAATCATCATTTGATTGTTGCTAGGAAGATTGGATTTTTGGTACGAGGAATCGAATGAGGTTGTCAGAATCTTTGTTTCCGCTGGTGATATGGTGAAGTATTGAAATTGAAATCTTCAATGGGTAATGTAGCTTCAAGATTTATGTGGGATAGGGAAATATTTCTCTTGGCTTTGTAAAGTATTGAAGTGTGTTATGATTAGGATGGAACTGTTTCGAAATTAATCCAGTGAAGTATTCTCTTTTTTTTTTTAATGGTGAAAGTGGAATCTTTAGTGGGTAATTTAGCTTAAATCGTGATTCTAAGGGCGTGTTTGATTTTTATTTTCAAAGACTGTTTTTAGTTTTCAAAATGCAAGTTAACAAGGTTGATCACACAGTTGGTGGAGGGTGATGCATGTCACATACATAGCAGAGTGTAGAACTGAGGTAGAGGTTGAACAAGATGAAAACAGGAGAAGAAAATGAGAAAACATCTCCCAGCTGTTTTTGGTTTTTAAAATTCTTGTTCCAGAAACTCTTAGAATGTTGGTTGTGGGCCTAAATCAACCCTACAAAACCGGCTTGTCAGGTAAGTGTTGTCCCCTACTTATATACTTTAATTTGGCCATATCTCTAGTTGATATGGGATAAAACCACTAAACCACCACTCTCAAGGTTGCACTTCACTTAACCCCCAAAGAGGCCGCAACTTAGGTGAGCTAAGGGATGTCTGCAGTTAAGGTGGCATTTTCAACGGAAACAATTTTCAAAACTTAATAGACTTTGAATGAGAAATTGATGGCTAAATAGTGCAAAATTGTTCTAAAAAACAGTTTTTAAAACTATAAAGTGAGAAGAGTATCAAACAGACCCTAAAATTCTATCATGAAGATTTCCATTCTTTTTTGTTTCCTTTTCTATTTCTTTGTTGAAGTCTGTATTGTTTCTTTTGGAGCTTTGACTGGACACTGAAGTGCTAGGATAATTCTTAAGTAGATTATCTGATATCACATTTTTTTTTAATAATTTAATACATTAATTTGATCTTGGAATCATAATAGAATCTCTCCATTTATCCTAGTCCTTTGTTAATGTTGTCATTATAATTGCATTTTATGTGTCTTATAGACTTGTGATTTCAGCATCCACTCTGCACTCGCTTGTTCATCTAATATGCTGTATTCTATAATAAAATTTAGAAGATAACTTTGGCCATGGTAAGGGACCATAAAATATAAAACAACTTGTTAGAGAAAAGTACATAGTTCATTGGAGCTTGAGTATTTGTTTCTTTAACAGTGTTGGTGAACTTTTCCATCAAAGTTGTTGAGAAACTTCAGCTGTCTCTAAAGCTTAAGCTGTTAGATGAAAGCTCATGTTTGATTTTATATTTAACACATTCCCTATCAAAGAGCCCTTCAGACTTGTAGACTGGACAATGCATAAGCCTACCTACCTTATGCTCAAATTCAACTTTTATTTATAAGAATAAGGGCAGAAAGGATTAAACTCCTAACTACATCATAGAGGCTATGATACTATGTCATGAACTAGTTATCTCAAAATGATTTTATATTAATAAGCTATTTCAAACCAGGAATTTTAATCTGTGGCATCATTTGTATTATGAGAGATAAATCTAGTGTGTGTGCATAGATGCATGCTAGTTATACATCTAGGTTGGTGGTTGAAATTATGTGAAATATTTTGTACATATCTATTTTAAGTTTACACCAAATCTGTATGATGGTTCTCGCTGGATTAGATTTCCTTGATCTCAGATTCATAATCATAAATGGTCAGAAATAGTCAGAAATGCATAAGCTGCTTGTAAATTGACATAAGCATTCTGGCCTAGTTGAAAAGCTTCTGGTGTGAATATCCACTTTCTCTATTGCATAGTGCAATCTAACATTTTAATGCAGATGAAAGAAACATATTAGTTCGTCCATTATCATCCAGCTGCCTGGAGCATTCAATATATATTTTTTCATCACAAATTGTTTTAATAAATGTTAAACCTTGCATCAACCCCCAAAAAACTCGTCTTGGATGCTTTTGTGATCTCTACGCCTTGAGGGTTAGTCCCATGGCTTTCGGCTGTGGGGATACCTTGCTTCCAACAAAAAAGAAAAAGAAAGGAGAATCCATTAAATTGAGTATGGATTACAATTTACTCTTTGGCAATATTTCAGACACGGTGTATTTTTCCCTTCATTTCATGGTGCCACATTGTTTTCATGGCAGTATACATTTCTTTTTTTATGTTTGGTTTCTAGTTGGTGTAAATCATATTAATATTGCAGCTGGAAGGTTTTAAATTATTATTTTTAGGTAAATCCGTAAATATAAAGTTAGCTTGACCAACATTTAGAGTTTTTGGTATTTTACATTGATTGAGCATATGACTGAGCAATGTTTGAATGTCAATGTTATGTACCTGGCTCCTGGACTCCCCCAATTCTCCACACTCTGCTCTGCACTCTCCTCTGCAACCTGCACAGAATCACCCAAGACAGTAGCAAGAACACACAAGATACTCACAACAAGATCTCGAAATATTCCTCGTGTCGGCAGCGCTGTATATCGCAAGGTACAAGAGAGATCTCCCTTGAGATGCTTCTCTGAACAGCCCTTGCTGTATCTTATAATTCCCTTCTAATATTTTCTACCCCCCTCTCATAATCTGATCCCTTATTTATAGTTACAATATCCCTGTAACTAACTCCTAATACCGTGTAACTAACTGTCCTTGTCTTCCATTGGGTCCAGCTGGACCTTATTCCTTCTAATATACCTGCGGATCACTAGTTTACCATCAATATCTAAGTACCCATCAATACCCCCCCCCCACCACAAAGAGTCTCACCTTGTCCTCAAGGTGATAGTCTGGAAACTGAGTATTCAGCTGGATAAAATCTTCCCATGAATTCTCCAAGTGGCCTTCCTGATTGTAACGTGTCTTCAACACAACTTCAGGTTCCATAACCAGTTCCATTTCCTGCGATAATCCCTGTGGCCAAATCTGAGGCACCACATTCTGAGCCAACACTGGTTTAAGCTGAGAGACATCGAAGACATTATGGATCTTAGCTTCTGGAGGTAATTGGAGACGGTAGGCAACCACACCAATCTGTTCCAGAATGACAAAAGGCCCATAATACTGTGGCGCTAACTTCTCATTGACTCTCTTGGCCAATGAACGAAAATGATAGGGCTGCAAGCGCAAGTAAACTGCATCACCAATATTAAACTGCAGATCTTGACGCTTCTTGTCAGCAACAGGCGCGAAATGGAGACATGCCTGCTGACCCATCATATGATGTGTTAAACCAATATTCAGCCCAATGTAGCCAATTCACCCAATCCCTTGGCCTCTGTGAACAGAAACATCTGAGGTATGTTTCCAAACTCCTATTGACAACCTCTGTCTGTCCATCGAATTGAGGGTGGTAAGCACTCGAAAATTTCAATTTGTGTTCCAGCTGCTTGAAACAACTCAGTCCAAAAGGAACTGAGAAAAACCTTGTCTCTATCCGATACAATGGATTTAGGGAACCCATGCAGTCTAGCCACCTCTCTACAGAACAGCTCTGCAACTGTCTTAGCTGTGTAAGGGTGTAGTAGAGGTAGAAAATGTGCATACTTCAAAAAACGATCAACAACTACAAAAATGCAATCACCCTTACGAGTTCTAGGTAGTCCAGTGATAAAGTCCATAGAAATGTCTTCCCAAACTTGTTCGGGGATCGGCAGTGGCTGTAAAAGACCCGCTGGACTGAGGGATTGACTCTTATTTCTTTGACAAATCTCACAATTAGCCACAAACCTCCTCACGTCAGCCTTCATTCCCTTCCAAAACAGAACCGCAGCTGTCCTCTTATAGGTCCTAAAGAATCCGGAATGACCACCAAAAGGTGTGGCATGAAACTCATGTAAGAACTTCTGCACAAAAGGAGAATGAGACACTAACACCAACCTTCCCTTATACAACAATGTCCCCTACTGTAGAGTTTAATTGTCTAATTGCTCTGTATTTTTCATCTGCGGCCGTCTCCTGAGCAACTGTTTCACCCTCAGCCCATACTCCTCCTGATAAAGCTGCAAGTTGAGGTCTTCTTGAGAGAGCATCAGCCGCTTTGTTTTCTACCCTTGGTCCATATTCCACCACAAAATCGAATCCCAACAATTTAACTAACCATTTCTGCTTGTCTTCACTCACTACTTTCTTATCCAACAAGTATTTTAGGCTTTTTTGATCTGTCCTAACTCTGAATTTCCTCCCTAACAGATAATGGCGCCAACGTTGCACCTCAAATACTATAGCCATTAACTCCCTCTCGTAGATGGACTTAGATGGGGCTCTCGTTGATAAGGTGTGGCTGAGAAAGGCTAAAGGGCGCCCCTCTTGCATCAAGACTGCTCCCAGGCCAGTAGATGAAGCATCTGTCTCAACACAGAATTCCTTATCGAATTGAGGCGCTGCCAAAACAGGAACTGTAACCATGGCTTCCTTCAATGCTTCAAAAGCTTGTGTTGCTGTCTCAGACCAATGAAACACATCCTTTTTCATAAGCTGAGTCAGTGGGGCAGCAGTCATTCCATAATTCTTCACAAATTTGCGGTAGTACCCGGTGAGACCAAGAAATCCCCTTAAGTCCTTCACATCTCGGGGGAGAGGCCAAGTAATCATAGCTTCAATCTTTTTAGGGTCAGCTGATACTTCAGTACCGGAAATTATATGACCCAAATATTCTAGTTTCGGCACTGCAAACAGACATTTCTTCTTGTTAGCCACCAATTTATTTTTTGCCAGAATCTTTAACGTCCATTCCAAGTGCTTTAAATGCAATTCTCATGTTCCACTATACACCAATATATCGTCAAAGAAGACCAGTATAAATCGTCGCCGGTGTGCTCTGAAAACATCATTCATCAATGCCTGGAAAGTGGCAGGGGCATTAGTCAGCCCAGAGGACATGACTAAGAGCTCATAATGACCATTATGTGTTCGGAAAGCTGTCTTTTCGACATCAGCTGCCTGCATTTTGATTTGATGATACCCTGATTTCAAATCTATCTTGCTGAAAAATTTTGCACCTCCAATTTCATCCAAGAGTTCATCAATGGTGGGCATGGAAAATTTGTCAGGGATCGTAACTTTATTTAAAGCTCTATAGTCAATACAAAACCTCCACCCTCCATCCTTCTTTTTAACCAATAAAACTGGACTACTAAAGGGGCTTGATCTTGGATGAATGATTCCTGCTTTCAGTATTTTATCAACCTGCAGCTCTCTCATTTTTCAAAGCATGAGGATACCTGTAAGGTTGAATATTACGGGTTCTGCTCCAGAAACCAGACGGATAGCATGGTCATGAATGCGCTCCGGGGGAAAAGGAAGCTCTTCTTCAAACACTTCTGAAAATTGTCCAATAATCCGACTCACCTCCATAGGGAGCTGTAACTGTTTCGGTTTCCCCTTCCAGACTTGATAATTCTGCCCAAAATCCCTCTCCTCCTTTCTGTATTGAACGTTGGAAGCTCTGTAACGATACTTCCATATTTCTCAACGACGGGTCACCATTCAAGATCACCTGACGACCTTGACGTTGGAACTTCATCAATTGAGTGCGGAAATTAACTTGCATCTCTCCCAGCTGTGCTAACCAATCCACTCCGAGGATCATATCGACATTGCCCAAATCCATCGCCAAAAATTCATGTTCAAACTCCTCTTTATTCAAAGTAAACCGTACCTGTTTACAAATACTAGAAGGGCGAACTTCCCTACCATCCCCCAATGTTATGGTGCATCGCTTTGATTGCGGAATTAATTGCAAACGCTGCTGTAATGCGTTGTCAATGAAGCTGTGCGTCGCTCCCCCATCGATCAAAGTTAACGCACGCTGATCTCCCACATTCGCAAACAATTATTGAGTTTTCGGCAAATCAATCCCATGAACAGAGTGTGCCGATAATTCTCCGATTTCTTCTTCGATAATTTCTATTGTCTCTCCTTCTGCAGTGCCTTCTAATAGCTCATCAGTTAGCTCCAAATCATCATGCACAATCATCAATTTCCGAAATTTGCATTGATGGTTCCGTTCCCACTTTTCATCACACCTAGCACATACTCCCCAAGCCCTTATAGCTGCAAATTCTTCATTGGATAATCTCTTGAAATTATGCTGTGTCGTTTTCGAATCCCCTATAGCTGCGCTATTTGATTTTCTTGCATCCAGCATATTCGAACCTGTTGCAGACAGCTTGGGCCCAGTTTCAACTTTAGCACTATTATTGGGCTGAAAACAGGTCCTGCCCGCACCACCAGTAGTCTAGGTTCGACTATTATTTCTATTGGAGACCAGAATGCCCTCCTGTATCCCAACCAAAGCCTTATTTCGGTTTTCAATTGCCTGGGACGGATCCATCAATTGATCTAACGTTTCTGCTTTGTGCATATCAATTTCAGCGCGGATCGCACCATTCAATCCTGCAAGAAACATTCCCATCAGCATGGCGACGTCGGCTGAGCCACCTCCGGAACCAAATCTTCAAATCGGCCCTGATACGCTAACACGGTGGTGGTCTGCACAGAATGACCCAAGACAGCAGCAAGAACACACAAGATCTCGAAATATTCCTCGTGTATTGATTACTCAACGTTCCCAACAATGTGTCGGCAGCGCTGTATATCGCAAGGTACAAGAGAGATCTCCCTTGAAATGCTTCTCTGAACAGCCCTTGGTGTATCTTATAATTCCCTTCTAATATTTTCTACCCCCCTCTCATAATCTGATCCCTTGTTTATAGTTACAATATTTCCTATTTATCCCTGTAACTAACTCCTAATACTGTGTAACTAACTGTCCTTGTCTCCCATTGGGTCCAGCTGGACCTTATTCCTTCTAATATACCTGCGTGTCACTAGTTTACCATCAATATCTAAGTACCCATCAGTCGACTTGTCATTTTCAAGTTGTGACTACCTAGAAACTGTTAAACCTGTTTTATGGGACTTCATACGGGTGGGGACTTTTCATTTTTGTTATTTGTGACAGTTCAAAGATCCAAGCTCTAATGTTCTGCACATGTTTGCTTCTACAAAGTGGAGCTAATACCACTTTTGTGTTTTTCTTTCTCTAGTATATATTATTAGTTTTCACAATTTTGCAGTCAGATCAAACTAATTTGTTTATACTACTATAGCCCTGAAATAAATCAGTCATATTAGAAATAGAGATATTTTAATCTACTATTAGTAGCATGCTGCATTTTATCCTTGCACATTTATGCATGGTGCTCAAAGTTTTTGTTTCTGGTGCAAATGTTGCTCACAGTTAATCGACTGATTATTTCATTTCATATCTCTTGCACGAGAAGACTTAAGTGTTCAAGCAACTATTAGTTGGTTACTATCAGAAATTTTCGGGGTTCAAAATGTGTCAATCATTGCCGAAGAAGACATAGAAACCATCTCCAAGGATGAATCAGCAAGCTTACTGGAAGCTGTTGTGAATACTGTGAATGAATCTTTGGCTTTTGCATCCAAGTATGGTCTTCAAAGTCCAGAGACAACTCTAGGGACGCCTGAAGTTCTTGAGGCCATTGCCCGTTGCAACTCAACTGGAGGCCCCAGGGGAAGATATTGGGTACTTGACCCTGTTGATGGCACATTAGGATTTGTACGTGGTGATCAGTATGCTGTTGCTCTAGCTCTGATTGAGGATGGAAAAGTTGTTCTTGGAGTTCTGGGGTGTCCTAATTACCCAGTAAAGACAGAATGGCTTAATTATCATTACCAGCATCATCAAACAATGCCAGAATCGTCTCTAAAAACTCCTGATACCGGGGGAAAAGGATGTGTATTGTATGCAAGAAAAGGCAGTGGTGAGGCATGGCTGCAGTCATTAATTGATGGAGATAACATGCTAGAATGGCCAAATTGTGCTAGGCTTATTCGTGTTTCTTCGATTGATGATCCGGCATTGGCAACTCTCTGTGAACCAGTGGAAAGGGCAAACTCAAACCATTCATTCACAGCTGGACTAGCTCACAGTGTGGGACTTAGGTATAATATTTTCCTCTTTTTTTTCCCCTATCAAAATGTCCAAAATTTTGACCTATTTCACTCACAAATTGACTGAAAGTACTTCCATACAAGTGCAATACAATGAAAAGATGATTTTAAAATCTTTAGGATTTAACTTCCATGACAAACCATTTCTAGATCTACAATAGGGTCAATACAAGAAGAAACTAGTCAGTGTTATATATAGTATTAGAAGTAGTGAAAAGAATATAAACAAGAGCTAGGCGTTGTAATTCTTGGTACTTCAATGGAAATTATACGAAGCAGAAAAATTTATTGGACAACTTTCAGATCATAGAAATTGGTTTGCTTTTACATATAATTGTTTTACTGCTAACGTTGGAAATTGGAATGTTATAACCGAATTTGTAAATTAATGATGATAATAAGTTAACATATAGAGATTTAGGTAGTGTTTGCCTCAACCTTTTCTAGTTATTCTTCTCCTTAAAAGGAGAAATTAGGCCAAACACATTTAGAGAAGAACTCTTAAAAATTTAAGGAGTTTATTTTTATAAAAGAAAAAGAGGAAAAGTAGCTTTAAAAAATAAACTGATGTTTTTGAAGATAAATTGCGCACTTTAGCCTTCCTCTCCTTTTCATCCAGACCTAGAACTACTTGATGTAGGCCACAGAAACAAAACTTTTAGTTTTAAAGAAGTTTTAAGCTAAATCTGACAAATAACCTCTTATTTAACTTTTAAACTCTTATTTTGAACTTTAACTTTAAAGTAGCTTTTAAGAAGGAAAAAAGAAAAGAAAAAGTTGGCAGGTTCAACTCTTTAATGCATTTCCTAGAAAGGAATTATGAACCAGGCACTTTACTTGTAGCTTGTTTATTCCTATGGTTTCATTGTTAACAAGTGTTATGGTGAAAGGTTCAGTACAACTATACAAGTTTCTATTCACTGAAAATTCCATGTTTGCAATCTCTTTCAGAATTGTACCTGCGCTTATGACTTTTTTTTATTTTTATTTTTCTCTTTTGAAAACCATTTCTGGTATTTAATTGCTCTTCCCTTTCAAAATCTTTTACAGAAAACAGCCCTTGCGTGTGCACAGCATGGTAAAATATGCAGCAATAGCCCGGGGAGACGCGGAGATATTCATGAAATTTGCAAAGTGCGGCTACAAGGAGAAGATATGGGATCATGCTGCTGGTGTGGTTATTGTTGAGGAGGCTGGTGGTGTGGTAACTGATGCTGGGGGCCGCCCACTGGACTTTTCAAAGGGAATGTACTTAGAAGGTCTTGACAGAGGCATAATTGCATGCTCTGGTGTTGCATTGCATGAAAAATTAATTGATGCTGTTTATGCTAGCTGGGACTCCTCAAATTTATGAGACTATCAATAAGGCATAATTTTGGTAGAGGCAATTTGGATCACTTCTTTTGTTATTTTTTTTTTGTATGCATATTAGTAGAGACAGTAGCTAGCTAACTTTCCTTTATACTGATAGCATATTGTATTAAACTGAAGATACTTTTATATGTGGGATTTAGCTCCTGTATGAAACAAGGAACTTTAAAAGAAAAAAGAATAATTATAACCATTGATTTAGAAATCAAAAGGATATTTGATTTGACCAAAATGTTTCCCTTCTTTTGTTTTCTATTTTTACTTTTAATTACAAAAATGTCTAATCATGTTTTCTTTGTTTCTGGTTTTCAAAAGTTTGTATAGGAAACAATGAAAATAAATTTTATTTTTTTTATTTTAATTTTTTCACTGTTTCTTTTATAAACGTCTGAAATTAGGAAACAAAGTGAAAATAATGCCATGTTTTTGCAACTAAACACAAACAAAAACTGTTTTTAAGCTAAACAGTCTTTAATATTGATATACAATTGCATTTTGTTATCTCAATTTGGTAGCACTCATTTTAGATGAGTCAGATATATATTTGTGCCTCTTCACATAGCCAAATGCCATATATTGTGATGTGAAAATAGGATAAAAAAAATAAAGGTTTATTTGGTTTGATAAATGTCTTTTATTTTTATAAATAATTTAAAGTATATTAGTAATTTTTACTTTGTATCTCATTGCTAAATATTTATATTGGAAACAATAGAAACAACAAAGTCTTGTTTTTACTATTTTTAATCTATTGCTTTTGAAAATAGAAACAAATTAAAAATCAAGTGACATCTTTATATTTTGTTAGAAATACAAATATTTTTTTTTTCTTAAAAAAACCTTACTAACTTTACAGAATTATAACCAAGAACAATTTTATATCATCCCAGTCAATGATTTTAATAATTTTCCTGATTGTGTAAAAATTAAAATTTTAATGTTTTCAGTAAGTTTATTTAGAATCTTGAATTTAGAAAAGACAACAAAAAATATTTTGAAAATTTTAAATTAGAAAAAAAAATTAGTCACTTAGAAAGTGATAAATCATAGTTTAAACGCATTCAAATTAAGTATTTGACATTATCTCAAATAACATTTTTATTTGTCTATAATTATTTAATATTAATTTTTATTTAATATATTTTTTTGGTCAAATCTTTTATTTATCAAATAATATAAAGATGATGATGGATCAAATTATATAGGAGTAACTTTGACAACTATTATATCATTCTATCAACTAGATAATATTTTCTTAAACTTCATCATTAGATTGAAAAGTTCTTTTCACACAGATCATATATAAAATTTTTTATATTAATTCAAAATCATTTGCTACCTCTTTCGTATAAACTAAAATCAATGTAATATAAACCTTTAAAAATATATTAAAGTATGGATAATTTGATTACCTTTTTGTTGTTCAATTTTGACAAATTTTGATACATACTATCTTGGTAATATGTATATATAAATCAACAGTTGGATAAGTAAAAATTACTTTTAATATTAAATTATCAAAATGATATAATAGTTATCAAAATTCCATCAATATAATTTCATACCTCAATAAAAATAGGGGTGCGCTTCATACACCATTCTAATTTCTCCTACACCATTTACTTTTTTGAAATTCCGTAAGTACCCTTGGAGAAAAGCAGATAATATTCTGAAGTCCACACTATAGCTTTGACGTCCATTTGAGCTAACAAACCAAAGTCCATTATGAAGTCCACACTAAAGCTTTGACGTCCATTTCACTTTGTTGAAGTTCATTTTATCTGGTTCATTGTTGGAGGTGGTTATTGGTTGGTCGTTTACGTTGTTGCTTTGTCGGAGTGGAGTGTTTGGTTGCGCGTTCGTCGTCTGGAGAGGTAAGTTTTACGTGTTTGCGTCGTATAGATTCGGTAATCCGTAAGGATTTTACGGATTCCCGAATCTGTAAAGAAATGTTACATGCTTGAGTTATACGGATTACCTAATCTGTATAACTCATACGGATTAGGTAATCCGTATGAGTTTACGGATTAGACAACCCGTATGAGTTATACGGATTGTGTAATCCGTAAAAGTTTAAAAAATTATAAAAAATATTTTAAAAAATATTTAATTAGTTGAGTTCAATTTTTTAATTTGTTGATTGAGTAAGGAAAAGTTAATTATATTGGATATTTAAATACATGTTAACTTTTTGTTTTAAAGATAACAATAAAAAAATAAAGAATTTAATTTGAAAATAATAAAATTAAGGAATATGAATAACGACAAAGATGAGAGACAGAGAGACAAAGATATGATAGACATTTTAAATAGTGGAACGTTCTAACTAAAACATTTTAAATATGAAAATAATGAAGGTAAGCATAGTTTGGAAGATGTTGTGCAGTGGAGATGTCTTCATCTTCCATTTGAATCATCATAGGGAGCATCATGCGAAACATCTGCTAACATTCTAGTGAGGATCATTGTAGTGAGCATCATGCATCGGTTAGTAGGCCTTGTTGGGTAACTGGTTTGTTAAAAGTAGTTAAAATTTGTATTGGACAAGTTGGATTCTGCTAACATCTTTAAGACGTCATCATCGTTTAGCAACTCTATTATGTGATATTTGATTGTGTGGTCATAATATTTTTCATGGGCTGGCTGTCGAAGAAACAACTTTTTTACCACTTGTGAGTTGTGAATTCCATTAGGGGGAAACCCTATAGGCGCAACTTGCTTGATGACATCCTTAAGTGTTTGAATGTTGCATCCTGAAGGAATTTCAAATGTTATTGGATTTGTGCCTGTGAAAGAATAACCCACAAAATCGGCTTGTCGTGGTATGTTCTACTTGACGTTGTAATATAACATTGCATGATGTGTGGGGACGATGGTGGATCGAAGTAGGTTTAGTATATCATCATGTGTTCTGTTGATGGTACATAATATTTCTATAGGACCAACAGTCGACATTTGGTCATTGCACATTAACATTGTGCAAACATCATCATCATTTGTGAATTTTAGAGAATGAAAAAAGTATTGCTGACCTGCATGTAAGGATGACTATCGGTAGTAGATTTCATCAACAAATTGGTCATTGGTTAGCAGAAGCGTGTTCTGCATCCTACTCTTGAGTGTCTGAAAAGAACATTCATTAGGAACTCGCATTGGTATTGGAGTAGGACATTGAAAAGAAACACCAGTTTGGTTGTGTTTGATTGATCTATTTGTAAAAATGAATGCTAATTTCGAGTTAGCAATGGTCTGACTGCTTGTTTCTCCTAAGAACGTCATAGTAGTGAGATTGAATTTCGTTTGTAAAATTTATTGGCCACCGTATGAATGACCACAAAGTGTTTTGTAGCCTTCCACATGGTTATGTTTATGTTAAATTAATTGTTTGTTTGTTAGGATGGACAACGATGAGTAGATGTATGACAGTATAATGTCTGAAGACATTAATATGAATGAAGACATTGGAGCAGACCCTGATGCGTTTGAAAACAATGATTGTTCTGCAGCATTCCAAACGAATGAGGTAATTATGTGAATTTCAATATGTTTAAGTTGTTAAATGATATAATTTAGAACATTAAATATGAATTATTCATTTGTGTAGGTGTTTGAATCCCGTGATGCGATATTGAAATGGGCTCGTACGGTTGCATTTGAGAATGGTTTTGTAGCGGTTATAATGAGGAGTGACATAAAAATTGGAAGAATAGGAAGGATGTCATTTGTATTAATCGATTGTGAAAGGAGTGGAAAGTATAGACCATAGAAAAAAGGTTTCACACCTTCAACCACTAGTACTTGAAAATGTGAGTGTCCTTTTAAGCTGCGTGGCAAACCAATCCGGGGGGGTCAAGGGTGGACGGTTAAGCTGATATGTGGTGATCATAATCATGGTTTGGCTAAGTCATTTTGTGGACACCCATATGCTAGTCAAATAACTGATGAGGAGAAGATCACTGTTATTGATATGACAAGGTCGATGGTGAAACAAAAAAATATTCTTCTAACTTTGAAGGAACACAATGCCGATAATGTTACAAGTTTGAAGCAAATATACAATGCAAGATATACATACCGGATGCAGACAAGAGGCAATAACCCTGAAATGCAACAACTAATGAAGCTTCTTGAACGTGACATGTATATTCACTGGCATCGATTAAAGGATGAAAATGTTGTACGTGATTTGTTTTAGGCACATCCAGATGCAGTACAATTGAGCAACACATATCATACGGTGTTTTTGATAGACAGTACCTACAAAACAAACAGGTACAGACTTCCTTTACTTGACATTGTTGGTGTTACACCTACTGGAATGACATTTTCAGCTACATTTGCTTATTTAGAGGCTGAACGCATAAACAATGTTGTCTGGGCCCTTGAACGGTTTAGAGGGATTTTTTTGAAAAGTGAATTTTTTCCAAAGGTGATTGTAATCGATAGAGATTCAGCATTGATGAGTGTTGTGAAAATTGGTTTTCCACAAGCAACCAATTTATTGTGTCGGTTTCACATTGACAAGAATGTGAAGGCAAAATGTAAAACTTATGTTAGGCAGCATCATGCATGAGATTATGTGATGGAAGCATGGGGAAGTCTTGTTGACTGTGCTACTGAGAAGCAATATGATGATTGTCTTATGAAGTTTGAAGTTGCATGTGCACCATGGCCTGCGTTTATTGATTACGTGAACGACATTTGGTTGAATCCCCACAAAGAAAAATTTGTTGCAGCATGGACAAACAAGGTTATGCATTTTGGAAATACAACAACAAACAGGTAAGTTTGTTATTTGTCATTGATTAATTTGACATTTCCATTAGTTTATTGTGTTTCGCATTATTTGATTTTATACACTGCAGGGTGGAGTCTGCACATTGGACCTTAAAGCGGCTACTGCAGAATAGTCTTGGAGACTTATGCACTGTTTGGGATGCCATGAACGATATGATCACGTTGCAACATACTGACATCAAGGCATCTTTGGAGAAAAGCACACACCTGGTAGGGCATCTTTTTAAAGTAACTTTATACAAGAGACTTGTTGGCATGGTATCCAGACACGCGCTAAACCAAATTGCTATTGAGTACAAGCGAGTCCATTATGCAGGAAAAAACCTTCTCGTTGTGGATGTATTATGAGGACAACACATGGTTTGCCTTGTGCGTGTGAGCTAGCTAAGTATGTGGTTGGGAGTATTCTAATTAACACCGTTCACATATTTTGGCGGAGATTAAACTTTTCAGATGAAGGTTTGCATGAATCCGATGTCACCATAGCTAAAGAGATAGAAGTCATATGCAACCGTTTTGAAAAAGTTGATTTGTGTGGCAAAATGACAATAAAGATTAAGCTAAAAGAAATTGCGTACCCTGATACAACTTCCATGTGCCCTCCACTTGATAAGGTAAAAACTAAAGGTGCTCCAAAGAATATGACAAAACACGAAAGGTCAACGAGAAGGGACCCGTCTTACTTTGAGTATGTAGATGAGTTACACTCAGTGCAAAATAGTTGTTCCACTCCAAAACAGTGCATTTCCTCTTCTGATGTTTTGATGCAACACCGGATGATTCCATGCTAGATCAATTTCATCCATGCATGCAGAAGGTTATCTCGAATATCACCGATGTCAAAGCTGATGACAATTGTGGATATCGTGTTATTACTACCTTATTAGGTTATGGTGAAGAATCTTGGTCTTTGGTACGCAATCATTTGCTCAAAGAACATGCAGAATGGACTGATGGATATATAGTGTTGTTTGGTGGGGTACATAGATTTGAAACCCTAAAGCGGTCCCTACTAGTTGATGGAATGTCTAAGGTAAAACATTGTTGTTCTTTGACATGATTTGGCAATACTTGAAAACCAAAATGCATTTTTTATATTTGATTAACTGATAATTTGCATGTAACGATGGATATTACAAACATGGGTCATGTGATTGCATCAAGGTATAACATCATTGTAGTATCCCTATCACTGCAGCAAAGTATGACGTTCTTTCCTCTAAGAAGCCAACCTCCTAGAGATCTCCGAGTTCATCGAATTTTGTGCATTGGTCATGTGTTTGGAAACCATTTTGTTAAGGTCAGAGATAAAGTGTTTAATTTGGATGCATACAGTTTATTTTACGGAATTCATGATTTGTGTGGCAAATTGTTTAAAACAGGTTACGTTGACCGACAATTATCCTTTACCCTTGACGGCATGTTTGTGGGCTAGTCACTGTTCCACTGAAGCTCAACAGTGGCCCTATCATTACATTGATCGAATGCAAATGTATACCAAATTGATGAAGTTGCGCACAAAATATGTTGATTTGGGAGATGTATAGACATTCAATTAACAACATGAATAACACAAACAATTAATGCGGTTTTCATTACATAAATGAAAAATAGGCAATAAGGTGTTCTAAGTAACTAAACAACAAAGTAATGACAATAAGGTGTCCAATACATAATTGTATCAATATATAATTATAAATAACCAAGTTTGTCTAACGTGAATAACATAAACAATTAATGCGGTTTGTACTACATAAATGAAAAATAGGCTACTCAAAGTCTCCTCCGCTATCTGCCTCGAGTGTAGACAATGCCGTACTCCCTTACACCATGGGCTAGAACCAACAACTGTTGCATCCTAGAGTATGCTTCGGTGCCCTCTGTGACGGTCCCATCATCGATCATGTCTTGCAATCCCTGAGCTAGACATTGGCAAACGGCCTGCAGTAACGCGTGCATAAACACTAAATTATTCAACGAATATAACTGAGAAAGCATAAATGATGAAATTAGTAAATTTATTACCACAGCATGCGCTGGCGAATGGTCTTCAATAGATATATCTGATGAGACATGTGGTGTAGGTTCTGTAGTAGAGTCATGCACATGGTGTCGTACCTGCACATCAGTGGCCTCAACGGGAATATGTGTTCGGGCCTCCCGATACATGGCCGGACTCATGAAAGGGTGAGAGATACGGTAGAACCACTGGAAATATCCAACAACACATTGACTTGGATATTCAACCAAGTCTCCAGTCACAACTAAGGAGTCTGTGAAGTGCATCCACCTGTCGTCAACATCTTCATAAGAAGCCACCTCAGACACCTTCAGTTCTGGAATGTGTTGAACATATCCAAACTGTCTAAGAACCCGTTCTGGTAAATACCTCACAGTGCGTGGACCCATCTGAGGGTCCCAGAAAACAAAGCAATAGTCTCAAATTCTCTGTGCGCACGGTGCTCCCTATATGACATCTAGCACAAATCAGTATGGGTCAACATATCTAGTTGGTTACGATAGGTTGCCAGAGGTAACGCCTTCGCAGTCTTCCAGCGGCAGGCATGTGGTTGCATCTGTTGGTACTGATAATTCTCAACGACATTCCCTATAGTAGGAAAATGCTCGTATATCTAACACTGCATATTAACAAGTAAAATTCATTAAAATAATACGATACACAAAGTATGACATTTGTATAAAATGTAATGAAATATACTCGAATTACCTGTAACAATGTAATGTATCCAGCTAGATGTTTGCTACTGTGCTTACATGCATAATTCAAATTATCATAGAGATGCACAAGCACTGCGGATCCCCAAGAATAGCCGGAAGCTTGGTCCATATTGCGGAAAGCTTCCAATAAAACCACACCTATATGTGTCGCACTCTTGTTAGCAAACAAGGTGCAGCCCACAAGATGTAGGAAATACGCCCTAGCTGCTAAAATCCATTGCCTAGCATCACACTTCAGATGATATATCTCTGGAAGCCACGAAAGCCGCACATATGCCCCATGGCATTGTGTTGTCTCAGCTTCAGCTTCTTCTACGGTAACATCAAGCAACTGAACCAACAATGTGATGGCTTCTGCTACGTCCATTGCATCATATGACAGGCACGCTCCCATAACAGGAATATGCAACAGTGATGAGATGTCATCCAAGGTCACTGTAAGTTCCCCGACAGGCAGATGGAAACTACTTGTTTCAGGTTGCCATCTTTCCACAAAAGCAGATAGCAAACCCCTGTCCCCAGTCTCCACTGAGCAGGCAATCAATGGACTAAGACCCATTGCAGCCACTAAGCCTTGAATCTCATCCACTGGCTTCCCAAATTTAACAACTTTACGTCCGTGGGAAGCCAGCTTTAACTCACCACGTTCCTGCAACAAAGAGTATATCGGTTTAAAAACATAAATATTATCACTAATATTATTTATTCAGGTATGTAGTAGTTCATATTACTACCTCTCCAGCCCACACTCGAATAGCAACATGCTCGACGTACTTAGTCAAAATCGAACAATCTTCCGGCCCTCCTGCATAACTTTCCATCTTAGTACCAATATCCTCGGTCCCAAGAATATCAGCCTCAACTTGGGGTTCATCAACAACAGGATCCTCCGCAACATGGGGTTTCTGAACAATAGGATCATCCGGAACGACATTATCTGCCCTTTTTCTGCGAACAGATGCCGTAGGCCTACGCCGCTCAACAGGTTCATCTTCATTAGATCTACTACTACTTCTAGCCAGTGCACGACGCATTCCTCTAGTCTTAGCCATTATCTGTAGGTATCATTTGTTTACATGTCACTGATGACTTCAAACCAAACCCAGGTCATACACAACTTTGATTCATATGCATACAATGCAAGAACAGTTCTAACCTATCATTTGCTACAACAGGTTTCCAAATTATAATCCAAAACGTCTACAACACAAGCAACAACAAAACTCAACTTAACAAGACTCAACTCAACTAAAGGTACAACCACATAACCATCATCGATTATAAAAAAATCACTATACTTATATGGGAAAGAAAAATATATGCAAAATTAACATGATTATGATGAAATTTTTAGTATCTGAATAACAAATCAATAAAAAAGCCATATAGCTAGTAGTTGAAATTCTATATGTAAGTTATATGATCAATTTCAATTTTAAAATTTTCATGTTTGTGTGTTAGGAGAAAGAGAAATTGAAAGAGGGAGGGAGACAGATAGTACTATGCTCTCCAATCAGGTACATGTACAATTATATTAAAAATTAAAAACAAAACATAAAGAACCCATAACAAAGATCTCCTCAAACATTTTCCCCCTTATTTTCATACCAAAATGCAATGAATCATTGTTCTTTTTCTTTTTGTTTTTTGCACTACCTGGTGTATATTCCCATTTTCTGGGGCTGTAGTTATTTATGAAGAAATCAAGCAATCTGGACACAAGCTGGAGGCAAAAGAAGTTACAAGTCTCATTGTAAGGTTTTGAAAATATCAGTATTTTCTATAGTTTTTAACTTACAATCATTCATAATCAAGCCATTGGACAATCATAGGAGAACACACATTCTGAGGGAGAGTTGGATAGGTTGCCTCTACTACTTGAGGAATTGGATGATACAGACTATTGGAATGATGCTTGCTGCAGAATCATCTTGTATTGTATTTGGAATAAGCATTTAAGGTTTGTTGTTTTCCCTTCACTTTATTTAACTTCTATCCACTAAAAATATATTTTGCAATTTACTGAAGTTCATTATATTTTGTGTTAGTTTCCTCCACCCTCTGCCACCTCAACAACTAAGGATTATAAGGTCATGTTTAGGGTAGAGGGTGAGGCAAAAGGAGAACAAGTATTTTAACTAAATGTCGTCACTTTGAACAATCGTCATTTTAAACCTAAGGCACCATGACCAAAATAGTGAAACCCCCAAATCCAGTTTGGATTTAACCACTATCAAACCAAATAATATGTTGTACTAGATCAGTCGACATTTAATTGCATTCTAATAAAGTGAACAATAAAATGAAGATGATTCAAGGTTATTGGACAATTACACAACAAATAAAGTTTTAACAATGTCAACACAGAACTTCATATGAAAATTATCAACAGATGAAACCACACATCTTAAAGACATGAAGCCAAATTATTGTACTACTTCAAAGCGCACAAGCACAGTACATTTTATAATCAATCTTTCTACATATATGAACAATCTCATGCATAAATTTAAGGGTCGTCAACCATTCCAAGTCATACTGCACAACTTTCATACTTTGCATGAACAGGTCTAACCTAACATTACCTAATTATTATTTTTTTTCAGTTAAATGCACAAAAAATTTAAAAAATTACACATACGAATTACACAATCCGTATAACTCATACGGATTACGTAATCCGTATGAGTCATACGAATTAGATAATCCGTAAGCTTCATACGGATTACGTAATCTGTATGAAGCCATTTTCAATTTCTTACGGATTATCGCTTCCGTATTAGCAACGACAGAACTGCGACAACCACCCACCACACAACCATGGATAGAAATCAAATCAATGCTTAGGAAATGAATGCGTTCTCATACTAAAATACATATGACTTCAATTCATACAAATGAATGCGTTCTCACTCACCAGGGACACAACGCGCAGAAAACGAACAACACCAAAGCACTCACAAGGGCCACATGCAGCAAACGAACACCACCAAGATTCAGTATCCACAGACAAGGTCCAAATCTCGGTGCGATGGATAAACACAATGGTGCACGAGCAGAATAATGGTGTAGCGGAGCGGAATAAGTCAGAAAGGTGAGGAAGAAGAAGAAAAGAAAAAGAAACGTGAAAAAAAATTAAACAAAACTATTATTATTGTAAGGGTATAAACGGAAATGCACTATTTGAGAATGGTGTAAGAGAAATTAGAATGGTGTATGAAGCACACCCCTAAAAATATACCATTATTCATTTCGGGCTTCATAGTGTTTCGTTCTTGTCTTTACTTGACAAAATAAACATGCTCAGGCCCATTTAGAAAAAAAAAAAACCCATAAATGCAATAAACACAATGTCACCATAACAAGACATGTGTTTTGGCATAAGGAAAAGGAAATCTGCTCTATAAGATTGAAATCAGCATCGTCAAAATAAAATCTGATTTTTTTGTAGGGAGATTATTTGTATAGTTAATTAGTTATCGAAACTAAGGGCTATATATAGAATTTGATTTTTAAAATCAGAGTCTCTCTCAACTAAAAAGTCAAGGACTAATCCTCTAAGATATAAAGATCTATTTAAAGAGTTGACATCTTTCAATTAGTATTTTTTTCATAACATGAGTTAGGGATTGAACCATGAACACATGTTTAGGGGATAATATTATATATTAATAGTGTTATATCTTGTTGTTGTTGATCTTAATAAATAGAATAATATAAGTGAAGAAGGCTTTATTTTTTTTCTTTTGTCAAAAATAAAAAAAAAATAACGTTTTTAAAAACGTACAGCATTCTGTCTGCTAAATCTTTTTTAAATTCCTAAATCCGGAATCAATAATCAAAACCCAATGCGAAATCATCTCGTTATATAGACGGCTGGACATTATGGTTCTAATCCACTGAAAAGGATATTGTTGACGTTCAAGGAAACTTTGGCTTGCTGCAGTGTAGTTATTGCTAGAATTTTTCTACATTGTGATGAAAAAGTCCTAACTTTATTTTGCTGGGTTACAGTAGTCTTTCGTTTTGATTATGGATCATTTATGGACAAAAATTAGGCAGTAGGAAACTTCAATTCTTCAAATCACTTTTATGAAACACATGGTAGTCAAAGTTAGGTTTGATTATCATAACATCAGTCTTATCTATTTAGGTAGCTTTCAAATAGCTGTAGGTAACATATGCATGATGCATGGTCCGTTTTACTTTGACTAATATTTACACACTATTTCTATTAAGTAACTTTTTTATCAAACTTTATTCTAATACATTATAATAGATGTACACAACTCAATAAATATTTTTCTTTCGTTTTCTTATACCAATACTGTATAACAAAAGGTATAAAAAGTTGTATATATAAAAATAATTTCCTTTATCACTCTTGTTGTATATATAAATTCATCTTTTAATTTCATAGTGATACTAGAACTCAAATCCTTAACATTATATGTTTAGTTAAGACAAGAAAGTGTAAAAAAGAAAGGCAAGAAAGAGTAAAAAAGAAAGAGAATGGAAAGAAAAAGATACGACACTCCATTGTTTGGTAGATAATTATCTTTGATAAGACATTTCAGTTAGTTTTTAATATTTTTTACTAGTTGAAAAATTTGTTTGACTGTTTGATAAATAAGTTTTTTAATAGCTTTTAGTCTTTTTTGAAATGCTACTTGAAGTAAATTTTTTTAAAACACTATCTTCTAACTTCTAGTGTAACACTATGTTTTTCATAATGCCTTATTAAGTGGTTTTAATTAATTAGCAAGTGTGATTATTGGGGAAAATCCAAGTCCCACGTCGGTTAGAGATAAAGCTAATATATAATACATAAGTGAGGGGACAACTCTCACATGATGAGTTAGCTTTACGATTAAATTAGACCCAAATTTAAATTCTAAGATGGTATACAAAGCAAGGTTAATCCTAGGCTAGTATTTTCATGGCTTCCACACTTGATAATACTACTGTTGGTACTGGTGGTTCACCTCAACGTCATCCTTCTCCTCCGACTTCGTTCTCACACTCTATCTCTGAGAAGCTCACGAACTCCAACAACCTCCTATGGTGTAGTAAGATGCAACCTGTCATCAAAGGACATGGTTTATTTCATTTTCTCATTAATCCTATAATTCCACCACGGTTTGTGATGATCGCTAATCACGGCGCTGGCATAGTTTCATCAGTGTATCTCAATTGGGAAAAGCAAGATCAACTTATGCTTTCATGGTTACTATCAACAATTTCTGGTGTTGTTCACCTTGTCTCTTTGGATGCAACACGATGTGGCATCTTTGGGAGAAACTCAATGCACATTTTCATTCGATTGCTATTGCGAAGAAACACCATCTTCGAATAGAGCTTCATAACATTTCTCTCAATAATTGCAAGATCATTGATTATCTTCTTCACATTTAGACGTTGGTTGATTCAGTTATCTCTATCGGTGATCCTGTTTTACAGAGTGAACATGTTGATATTATCCTTGAAGTTTTACCAACGGAATATGAATCCACAATGACTTTTGTTTATAACAATTCAAAGCCTTTTGTAATGCCTTGAATTTTAAGCATGTAATTAAGCTTAGATTAAGCTCATGTTTAAGGACTCTTAAGCAGAAAACCCTGTCTGGGTTGTGGCGCGGATAGCGCCGTGCTGGCGCGGTTAGCGCCGTGGCCTCGGGGAGCTGGCGCGGGTAGCGCCATGGATGGCGCGAGGCGCGCCACAAGTGGCCTAGAAAATCAGTTTCTGCTGGAATCCGGCGCGGTTGGCGCCATGGTTTTATGTGTGTGGCGCGATCAGCGCGGTGGATGGCGCGGTCAGCGCGGGACTTCGGGCAGCTTATAAATCCTAGCTCATTTGGACGAAAATGGAGGAGAGAAAAGAGAGAAACCGCCATTGATGAGCTACAAAGCGTTTTAGTTCCTTCATTGTTCATCTAAACACCTCTGACCCAACTGAGAAAGTGATCAGAGCCCCGAAAGGAGAGAATACCCCCGATTGATTCGTGAGAATCATCGATAAATAGTGAGATTTGATTTCTCTGAGAGAACCTTTGGGAGCTTGGAGTTTAAAGGCGAAGGAAGCCTGATTGAGCGAGCTACCTTAGGGAAAGTGATTCCCTGGTGTTTCTGGACATCACAGAGGTAAGAAACTCGAGTTCTAACCGTTGGTTCTGTGTATTGAATTTTGAGGTTTTGGGGTAATCTTGAGGGGTGTTTTTGGAGGTGTTAGAGCTGTTATTCGGCTAGAACTCTGTATAGTTTTGTACTCAGAGAGGTATTCTGAGGAGTTTAGAGCCTTGAATCATCATTACTGATGAAGTTTGATTTTGGCTCTGAGTCAGTATTAGCAGAGATAAAAGGTTGACTATATGACTAGTCTGGACCTTAGAGCAGTTGACAAAGTTGCTCATGAGACTATATAGATGAGGTTTCTGAGCTTGAACTGCTGATACTGAGGAATGAGAAATTGAGCAGGCTTAAGCAGAGACATGCTTTGTATTAGCCTGATCAGAGGCTTTGTAGAGACTCTGTAGCCTTGTATAGACCGAGAAGGATCCTGTTGAGGATCAGATGATCACGTGTACAGTGATTAGTTTATGTGTATAGAAAGGATGAGAGTTTCCTTTCGTTGGAACGGCTTAGGACCGTGTCTGATGTATTATATGCTTGTTCTTGTGTAGGACGTGAGCTTGATAGCTCTGGTGGTGTTGACCACGAGG
>PYAF01002746.1:241143-254631 GCA_007407185.1 Glycine tomentella
GTTTTGATTTTGTTATACCCTGAGGGGTTAATTGTACAGTTTTGTATCTAAACAGAGATATATGTATATTCACCATATGATATGTACAGTGTATCTGATGATGACATTTGTTGATGTCACTCTTCTATATGGGCTTCCGAACTGCTTATAACTCTGATTATTATCTGTGTGTTGTGGTTATGTTTGGTAATGACCCTCAGTGAGAAGGGGGCGTTACACCTTTGCAGGTTGATGATGTTGAATTATTACTTCTTGCTCATGAATCGTGCATTGACAAAGTTCGTAAGCAATCTTTAGGCACTGTAAACATTACTGAGTTTAACCCTAATTCTACCCCTAATTCGACACTTTCCCAATCTCAATTGGTGTCGCTTAGTACTGGGAACATTTCTGATCCTTAGATGCACCTAACTTAGACTTCTAATGGTGCTAACAATAATAGTGAGGCCTACAATGGTACTAATCAGTACAACACTTCTGGCAGAGGTGGTGGCCAAAGTTTCTCTCGGGATGCCTGTGGTGGAAGACGTGGCCATGGTGGGGGTCGCGATAAATATGCTGATGTTTAGTATTTTTTCCCTCCACCAAAGATTCAATCTTAGTCAAGGGCCTTTACTTCATCACCACCATCTCCACAGGCCCATGTTGCTAGTGTTCAATCGCCTCGTTCTCCTAATTGGTATCCTGATTCTAGTTCCTCACACCATGTGACCAATGTGTCACACAATATTCAACAGGTTACCCCTTTGAAGGCTCAGATCAAATCACCATTGGCAATGGTCAAGGCATGATATCAATGCTTATGTGTCATTTCATTCAACTCTCCTTTTAACTCGAAAGTTCCTCTTACTCTCAAAAATATTTTATTTTTTTCCTTCTATTACTAAAATTTTTCTTAATGTTAGTAAATTCTGCAAGGATAATTAAGTATTCTTTAAGTTTCATCCCTCATTTTGTTTGATTAAATCTCAAGTTTCTAAAGAGGTGTTTTTTCAGGGATTGGTTGGTCATGATGGCCTCTACCACTTTCCTACCTTGCTTTAGTCTTCAAGGAAACCTTCACAATCCAATTTTCCTGCTCATGTCATGAAGTTTAGTTTTCACTTTGTAAATAGTTTGAATAAATTTTGTCTTGTAAATGTTGTTTCTCATTTGAATTATGTACCTTTTGTAAATGTTGCTTCTACTAGTACAAATTCCTATGACACTTGGCATTCTTGACTTGATCATCCAAGTACAGAAGTTTTGAAACTTGTACTCAAATTGTGTAATATTCCACTCATTAATAAAACAAGTTTGTATTTATGTTCATGTTGTTGTCTTGGCAAGTCTTATAGACTTCCCTCTTCTACTTCCGTTACTGTTTACTCTAAACCTTTTGAGTTAATTTACACTGATCTTTGGGACCCTGCACCCTTTTCCTCCCATTTGGGTTTCAACTATTATGTGACCTTCCGTGATGCTAATACTAGATTTACATGGTTGTATTTGTTGAAAAAACAAGTCAGAAACCTTGAATGTCATCAAACAATTTCATATTATTGTAAAAACTCAATTTAACTTACCTATTAAGGCAGCACAATCTGACTGGAGAGGGGAATATTGACCTTTTACCAAATTTCTTGCTGATCTTGTGTACTGCTCAAACTGATTTGTCCATATACCCATCACCAAAATGGGGTTGTGGAAAGGAAGCATAGACACATAGTTGAAATGACCTTAAATATGTTGTCTCAAGCTCAATTACCACAGGAATATTGGGTTCATGTTGTTGTTTCAAGTGTTTACTTAATAAACAGGCTTCCCTCCTCTACAATTCAACATGCAATTCCCTACTAAAAACTATTTGACAAGCTCCCAGACCTCATGTTCCTCCAGGTTTTTGGGAGTTCTTGCTTTCCTTTACTTAGACCTTACAACTAACACAAACCAGGAATGTGTTTTTCTTGGCTATTCCCCATTTCACAAAGGCTATAGGTGCCTCTCTATTGACAAAAGAACATCTCCAAAGATGTTATCTTCAATGAGGCTAAGTTTCCTTATCCTTAACTCTTTGCTGAACCAACCACCTCATCATCCAACTCATAAGCATCCAACAACACTTTGTCTATTTTGCCTACTACTTCTAATTCTTTGATTGCTGCTATGCCTTAGATACGGACTATTAATGCTAGTGTAGCTACCTGTTGGACTTTTGGCAAACATACCAATTGTCGTTCCAGGTTACAGAATTTATAAAAGATCGTCTCCGCAGGGACTTGAGCTACTCAGTTAATTTAAATAAAAGTAACAGTTTAATAGTTTATATACAAGTATAGTCGAAGTTTTTGATGGTTTTGCGGAAATAACGAAAATAGTGCGTCAGCAATTAAGGAAATAACGAAAACTAATAAAATGAAATTAATTAATTAAAGAGAACGTAGGATTGAGTTTCATCATTCATACCCTCAGTATCCAATTTACATTATTATGTATAAATCATTTTCTATCATTATTGATGCACACATTAATTCACCCCAAATCGATCCCTTGCATTCGAGTATTCTAAGGATATTTACCTAATATCGATCCCTCACATATGAAGTAAATAACCGAACATTACAATCATAATCTCGTGCTATTTGCAATTTAAACATTATGCTCTATTCCTAGCAACGTAACGTAGAGAGTAAAATCATTCAGTTCAAATCCTAAGGGCATTTTCTAGTCAAACTTAGAATCTATTTTCATCAAACTAGTGATCAAATAGAATCAAGCATTAAGAACATAATGAAATCACTAGAATGAGTAGAAACAATTCATGCATCTATCAAATATTAAAAGAGATACATAAGGGTACAAAAGATTACATCCAATCCTTAAGAGAAACTAATTGATCATGGTGCAGAGCAAGAGATCAACAGAAAACATGACGACGGTAGTGATCCTTGACCCGTTCCTACAAAGTTTCCACTCCTTTTCTCTCTTCTCTCACCTCTCTCTAAGCCTTTAGTGTGTTTCTCACGTTCTTAGCTCTCTAAGTTTTTGTTTTTTCCTTCATTTGCATGCCTTTTTTTTTTTTATAGGAAATGGTGTGTTGCTTATGTCCACTCGCCTAGGCGAGTGTTTTAGCCTGTTTTCACTCGCTTGGGCGAGTTAAAACTTAGTGGGCAGGAAAGCTATTTGTCCAGGCAACCTATTTGTACATGAATCACTTGCCCAGACGAGTTAAAGTCTTAATGCTGAAGAAAGGTGTTAGCCTGGGTGAGTTTTGGACGAATTTGATTGATTTTTTTTCCAAAATATTCCTCTTTTGACCTTTGTGCCCTTGTTGCTTGTATTGATTGCTTGGATGCTCCAAATACCATTGAAACCTATCAAAACACTGGATTTGATTGGACTAATCTTCCAAAATGTAAATAACATACTTATATATGTACTAACTATAAAATAACTAGGATTAGTGCAAATTAATCAACAAATTCACTGAAATCAAAAGATAAGTGCTAGCATTATAATCTCGAAAGTAGCTTAAATATGACACTTATCACTACCTCTTCATCACTCAGTCCTACACCAACAACCATTTCTAATGTAGCTCCTTCTTCCTTAGCTAGTCCTATACCAACAACTAGTGTTCCTTCACCATCCACTCAACCAAAGGTTTCTTCTACCGATTCTCCATTAATCACTCCTATGATATACACATCAACACCATCTAGATATGTCCAATCCACTGTAGAATCATTTCCTTTGTTGGTTAGACCTGACAATACTCACTTATGTGCACAAGGGCTACAGTTGGCATTGCTAAACCTAGGCTACAACCAATTTTTCTTCTGACACATGTTGAACCTAAGTCAACCAAGTTATCACTTTCTAATCTAACTTGGAATGCAACTATGAAGATGGAATATGATGCTCTTATTCACAATGGCACCTGGCCAGTTATTAATCTACCTTCCTTAAGGTCCCCTATTGGCTACAAATGGGTGTATAGGGTCAAAGATAATCCTGATGGAATAGTCAACAAGAATAAATCCAAGTTAGTTACCAAAGGTTTTCATAAAAAATTTGGTTATAATTACAACAAGACTTTCTCACTTGCAATCTAAACCAGCTTCTGTTAGAATTCTTCTAACACTTGCAATTACACACACATAGAAACTTTAGTAACTAGATGTCAATAATGCTTTTTTGAATGGCATTCTTAGAGAGGAAGTCTACATGACTCAAGCCCATGAATTTGAGGATTCAAACAAAGAACTTTTTGTAAGCTGAACAAGGCCATCTATGGTCTAAAGCAAGCTCCAAGAGCTTGGTTGATAAACATAGAAATACCCTTCTTACCTATAATTTCAAACCTAGCAAGTGTCATCCTTCTTTGTTTGTGTATTCAAATTCTACTACTGTAGTTTACATGTTATTTTATGTGGATGACATCATTTTCACAGGTAGCAATCCTAACTTCATCAAATCTCTTATCTCTAAACTCAATTCTGAGTTCTCTCTTAAGGATTTAGGACCTCTTGACTATTTTCTGGGGATTGAGGTCAACTCTCAACCTAATGTCTATCTTATAATCACTCAATCCAAGTACATCAAAGAGATCTAATGGAAAAAACTACCATGGATAAGGTAAATTCAATATTTTATCTTATGGTTGGTGGTTTCAAATTAACCAAGATAGAATATGAATCCTTTTTAGACCCCTTTCTCTATAGATCAGTTGTGGGTGGTCTTCAATACTCGACTATTACAAGACCATAAATAAGCTTCTCTGTCAACAAGGTGTGTCAATTCATGAGTGAACCCAATGAACAACACTAGATGGTTGTCAAAAGGATACTTAGGTATCTAAAAAGGACTATTAGCTTTGGTTTGCATATGCAATCTAACTTTGTCTCCCACTTCTCTTTCCATGCCTACTATGATGTTGACTGGGCATATGATCCAGATGACATAAGGTTCACATTTGGAGCAACTATCTTTCTAGGACCCAATTTGGTTTCTTGGTGATCCAAGAAGCAGACAGTGGTGGCTAGGTCTAGTACAGAAGTAGAATACCGAAGCCTAGCCTTAGCCACAACTGAAGTCACATGGATTCAATCTCTTTTGGCTGAACTAAAGTCTGTTTATGCTCCTCCTATTATCTTTTCTGATAACATGAGTACAGTAGCTCTGGCTCATAATCTTGTCATGCACTTAAGGACAAAGCACATAAAACTTGGCTTGTTCTTTGTTCAAGAAAAGGTTATTGGAAGACATCTTAATTGGTTCATGTTCTTGTTGCTGATCAAAGAGAAAACATCCTTACTAAGACACTCACATCCTCCAACTTCACTACTTACAGATTCAAGCTCATAGTGGTTGAAAAGAATTCTACCAACCCCTCTTGAGCTTCCGGTTTGTATAAGAGTATACTTACTCGGGCTGTATTTTTACTTTCTTCTTGTTAGTAAGCTTTACTGTAGGTTGTAGTTGGTTAATCATTGTTAGGAGTTAACTACTTTAGTTTGACAACTATCTAACATCCATATGACAGTTGTTAATAGTTGTAACAATTGACAGTTACTCAACTATATAAATTGTAAAGTGTTACCACGGGTTGAATCTCCTCAGTAAGAAATCTCTCTATTCTTTCTTTTCTCTCCCTAAATCTTTTATGGTATCAAAGCCTACCCTAGATCCATTAAATGAGCCACCCACCATATCATCCATGCATCAATCTCAAAAGTGTTGGGTGTGGGGGGATGTATTGGGAAAAACCCAAGTCTCATATAAACTATAAATAAGGCCAGTATAGAATATATGAGTTAGGGGCAACGCTCACTCCATGAGCTAGCTTTTGGGATTGATTTAGGCTCAAACCCACATTCTAAGAGTGATTAAATTTAAATTAAGTGCTTGAAGTAAATTAATTATTTAGGTGGTAATGTCGTGCTTATGTTGGTGTGTGTTTAGTGAGTTTTAGTAAGTTTGGGCCTAAGAAGATAGACCTTGATGAATGTTAGAGGGTGTGCTTAGAAAAACCCTAGGTATGAAAAGGAGAATTGTAAGGTTCATAAGCACTTTCCTAATCGTCACAATTTAGATTTGCATTTGACATGAGCTCTCTTTCTTTTGTCTTATTTTTCTTCTCCAAGAGAGACCAAAATCCTAGAAACTTGAGATTTGAAGTTCGTGATCAAAGGATACCCTTTTTCCTTTCTCTTTCATGTCGTTTGGCTGAGCCATTAAGTGGTAAACACCTCTTCTTCCTCCATTTTCATTTTCATCATAGAGCGCTTATGAAAGCTCATGAAAAAACATAGTTTCTGGGTTTTTGATTCCGTTTGTGGTCGTTTTTGGGTTTGGGTGAGGTTGTTGTGATGGGCTTGCTGTTAGAATGGAGGAAGATCCTCTTTGGACCCAAAGCCCATTCCTTTCTCCTTCTTCTTCACAAAGTTCTCTTTTTTGCTTCTATAGATATAATGAAAGCTTTAATTTTGGTTTGTGTAAAGCTTTCATTATGTGTTTAATGCTTGGAATGATGGTGTTTTTGGTATATATTGATGTCTTTGAGCTCTGGTGAGTCTTTGCACAAAGTTGAGATGAGTAGGTATGCCATTAATGGTTGTGGAACTTGCACATTCGTATCCCCTTTTCATTTCAGCCCAACCAGAGTTTGGTTTAGATGGGCTAGAGCATGACCAAAAGGAGCCTCCTCTCTAGGGGGTTTCGGCCTAGCCATAGTTCTTTTCAGCTGGGCCAAAATGTGACAAAATGGAGCATTCAACTCTGGGGTTATTTTGACCTAGCGAGAGATTGTTCGGCTAGGCTTGAAAAGTGACAAAAGGGTTTCAGCCAAACTAGTATTTTTTCGATTGGGAAAAAAAATATGATAGATTGAGTAATTTATCTTTAGGAGAGTTCTGGCTGGGCCGCAATTTTGGCTGGCTAGGCATGAATTTGGTTATTTTGAAAATTCTCTTGATACACTTCCTGTTTTTTTATGATTCAAATGACTTTAAAATATTTATGCAAATGTACTATGTTTATTTACATGATGACTATGTTATTCTTGAGGTGTTTATATTATGTTGAGGTGATTGCATTGTTGAAGTGATGATATATGTATATGTCATAATTATTGTAGTATGAAATACCCTTAATATTGTATGATGAAGGATTTGGGTTGTATTTTGAGTGATTTCTTGATGATGATAACAGATGTGGTTGACATCAATGTTTTAAGAATCAGACCAATCGTCGAATTGGTTGAAGCATTGGGTTGATGAGTCATTGGTCGAATTGGAATCTCATTTGTCGAACCGATTTAACCCATTACATATTAAAAAATATAAAATAATATAGCTAAGTAATTAACATAATTTAGTCAATCAATACTCTAAATTCAAAATGATTGTCATTCTAAAGTACCTAATATCCCAAATAAAAACCAATATTTGTGTCAATACAAGTTCATAAATAAGTTTCAAACACAAACAAACATCTAATGTCTTAAAAATAAACATAAGTTCACAAAAAAATGAAAGAACATAGAAAAAGTTAATAATTTTTTATAAAAAAAGCTCTTGATGGTCTAGTTTTGAAAACACTGGCTGAGATGATGTTGTTTTATGATTAAAGTTGATTTTATGTTGAGATCATGGTATTCACATTCATATGAAGTGAGTTGTTTGCAATAATTGAAGGTGCTGAAATGTCTTGCTATGCCTATTGAATTATATGGATGGGTCATGAGTGTGATGAACATATGAATAGTGAATTTATGTTATTGTAACCTCTTATGGTGTTGAGTTTGCCAATGAAATTGTTATGGTGCACGATTATTGATGATGTTAATCTTGTTTTGAGAACCATCCAGATATGTGAAAAGGAGTTAATTATATTCTTTGGAAAGACTTTGTTGTTGTTGGAAGATGGTATATTTGGGAGGGTGAGTTTCATGCTAGAACTTCGCCTCACTAAAGTGATCCAAAGGTTTCTCCTAGTGGGGTATCTTCTTGACCCCTTACGTTTTGACTTTGAATGACATGTCAAGGTGTTGAGAACTATTTCCTAGGGGGATTAGTTACCCTTTTAGTGCATATGGGATGGATTGTTGTTGATGGTGAATGTTGGTCCTTGAGATCTCAAAACCTCAAGGAATCTAAGTTTAGTTGTAGGTTGTGAATAGACACGTAAGTTGAGGATGCTAAGAAGACCCTCAACCTAGTGCTAAAGGTTGTCGATGGTGGCTAACAGTTAAAGGGCCTATAGAATGAATGGGTGGGTGAACTCCTAGATGGGTTATGGTATCAAGCTTTGTCGAGGTAAGCAACTACACCTGCTCATCCATTTTCAATAAAACACACTTCCTTTGCTGGGTTAATTCGAGTCTCCTTGAATAATCAATGTGTGACTATGTTAAGGGATGCCTGGGTTAATCGTTATAAAGGTGAAATTTCCATGGAGTAAAGTTTGTAGATGGTGTTTATGATTGGTGTACATGGTGATGATGATTAATGGACTGATGGTGATGATGTTTGATGGCTGAATTATAGTGACGATGATCAATTGATTGATAATGATAATGGTGTATGATGATTGAATTTTGATGTGATGGTTGATGAATTGAGGATTATTATGATATGCTTTGTTATATGAATTTCTAATATTTATGCCTTAAGTATGATTTTCGAATATTACACTCTATATATGTATATGATGGTGCTTGTTTAATTGTTAAGTTGTATATTATTTTAGTATATTTGTTTGTAGTAAGCTTACCATTGTGTTGTTGCACGTGTGTTTCGTGCTTGTTATGATCTTGTATTTGATATGTGTGGGTAGCATATGGACAAGGGGTGTCCCCTTATCTATGGAGACTTCATGGATGTGTATCTCGACATGAAAACGAGTTATCCATTTTTGTTTCCTCTTGTATATGTAATGTAATTTTTTATTTTGGTGTTGTGCGTTTTAGCCTTTGACATTTAAGACGCAAAAAGTTTACAAATACTTTCATAAATTTATTAATTGAAGAGTTTTAAATAAATTAAAATAAAATTTTCTGGTTAAATTAGTTTCTAGTTCCTTGTGATGGCGGTGGGTCGTTACATCTTTTTATATTTTCTTTTAGTTTTATCTTCAATATATTTATCCAATTTATTGATTAGCCTTTTAAATAAATCATGATTTTTTTATCATTTTATACTTTTTAGCTATTTTAACAGTTAGATTTATGTACCCTGAAACGTAGTCAATGAATGTTGTTTTGAAAACTGTTGAGAGAGACCTGCAACGTTACGCCTATTTCTTTCTTTGTTCACACAGTGCCTCTTCTAAGAGAGACCTAAATCGTGTCTAGGTTTTCTTTTGATTGCGAGTGTGGGGAATTCAATTGTTGTAATGGAAGGGTGGGCTTTCTGATGCGTTGGTGTAGACAACGAGATTTTGTAATTTGGGAGTCGACAATGTAGTTGACACGTTTTGTAGGGTTCTTTGTTGAAGTGATTTTGAAGACGACACAATTCGGTGAAAGTGAAATTGAAGACAACAATGTGGCCCCAAAAAAATGTGCCCCATTAAGGTAAACATTCATTATTCTTTAATGCTTTTGATGTAGTTTTAGGATTTTTCCTTTGCCTTTGTGCTTGTCCTTTTTGCCATGTCAGGTTGCACATGGTGGGACTGTTAAGTGGATTAAAAAACCATTTTTAATTTTATTTTTTGGACTGTTTGTCAAAGATGGTATTTTCTATCGAGGTGCATCACAGGGGGTATGTGGTCCATCCTGTTTGGGATTATGTTGATGGAGATGCCACGTTGATAAATGTTGACAAATGGTCGTATTTTGAGTTTGTGGGGATTTTGAAGGAAGATGCAAAATTGAAAGAATGTGAAGGTGTGTTTAAGTTATGGTGGAAGGGAGTTGATAATGAGATCAAAGTGTTTGCCTTGGATAACCATGTTGTGGAGTTGTACGACTACTATGTAAGCACTAACAATGTTGTGAAAGTGTATGTGGAGGTCTTGAATGGTGGTGGGAATGAAGTGACTACTGTTGGGAATGAAGATTCACATGGTGGGAATGAAGTTGTTGTTGAATCTGATGAAGGTGATAGTGGTTCTGAATTTGAGGAAGAAAAATATTTTTTTTGAGGATAATGAGGAAGAGAGAGAAGTTGGTGTTGATAATGGGTTTGGGAGTGATGATGAACCACTGGTGAACCTTAAAAATAAAAGCTACCACGAATGGAGGATTCTTTAGCTAGACCTAGTGGTGATGTGGGAAGTATTGTAGTAGATAGACAATTGAGTGAGGTGTGTGAGACTGAAGAACTTGATAGTGCTGGATCTGAATCAAATGATGGTGACAAACAAAAGTTTGTAAGATTCAGAATAGAGGAGTTGACAAGAGATTTTAAGTTCACAAATGGTATGGATTTTTCTAGTATTATAGAGTTTAAAGAAGCAATTGTGGAACATTCATTATTGAATAGGAAACATGTACATTTTAAACCAAATGACATGGTCAGGGCAACAACTATATGCATAGATAAATGTGATTTTGAAATTTTTTGTAGCAAGGTTGGGAGGAACACAACTTACAGGATTAAGACATGCAAACCCAAACAGATAAGTGGAACAGCCTTTAAAAATAGAAATGCTACTTCCAAATGGGTGCCCAAGGTTGCTACAGAGAGTTTGAGGACTATAAATGATGTGAAATTGGCACAAATTATGGATGATGTGAGCTTCAAGTATGACATTGGGATATCTTTGGCTGTTGCTTGGAAGGCCAGATGATTGCTAGAGCAATAGTGGATGAGGATGCTATTAAACAACATTCTTTGCTGGAGCCATATGGTGAGGAGCTAAAGCATGTATGTAAAGGTAATAACTACAAATTGATATTGGAGATACCACAATGGCTACTACTACCAAGGTTTGGGAGCTTGTGTATGTGTCTACAAGGAAGCAAATTGGCCTTCAAGAAAGCATGTAGACCAATAATAGGTCTTGATCGGTGTTATTTAAAGAGTATTTATGAGGATCAATTGTTGATTGTGTTAGAAACAGAGGGAGCTTGAAGAGGATCAAGTTGTTGAGGATCTTACTCAAGGAAAAGTTTTAGCTTTTACACGTCATTCAATTGAAGGCATATGTAATTCTTAGATGAATAAAAGTTTCATCCTATGATCCTTTGCATTTGCATAAACATCATTCATTGGCATGCATTCATGGTTTTACAAAAGACATATGTTTTGTGAACAAGATTTTAAAGTATTCATGATTGCATTGAAAAAGCCAAAGTGTTCAAAGCTTGTTTTGGAAAAACAATTTCGTACTGCTTTAATCAATTATCAGCTAATGGTAATCTATTATTTAAGCTTTGAAGAAAACATTAATCGATTATAACTATATGGTAATCGATTACTCTTCATAAATCACAATTGAAGTCTTCCTGTGATAATCGATTTCGATATGGTGATAATCAATTACTTGGCTTGTTTTTGAAACATGACTTCCTGTGATAATCGATTACACGGTGAATTAATTGATTACATTGCTCATGAATATATTCCAGAAAGATTCAAGAACACTTTAGTCGATTATACTAGAATAGTAATCGATTACACTTCACAAAGTCACATAAATGTCTTCTTATGATAATTGATTACGATTTGAGGTAATCGATTACTTGGCGAGTTTTGGAAAACGAGATTTTCTATGTTAATCGATTACATGGCAATTTAATCGACTACTTTGCTCATATATATTTTCCAGAAAGTTCAAGCACATTTTAATCGATTGAATTTGCTTTTAATCAATTGCATTAGTGGTTTTAATCAATTACATTGATAATTTAATCGATTACATTCAATTACAACAGTTTATTATAAATATTTTTTGGGTCTTTTGAAAAAATACAGATCATTACATTGTGAATTTTCATAAGTTTTCAAAAGCTTTCTGAAGTGAGAAAGGATATTCTGAGTTCTAAAGTTCTTGTCCCACAAATTCTAAATCTTCATGTTGCATTGATAGATTTCTTCTTGTACAAGATATTAAAGAAATATTTGGAGAGGAAGCTGTGAAGCTTGTTTTCATTTCAAACCTAATTAGTAAACGATATTCATTGGATCATCAGGTTGTCCCTCTCTATTAACTTTGCTTGTAAATTTGTTTTAGAATTTTCTAATTGTTTGTTGCTATTACAAAAGTTTCTTAAAGCTTTTCTAGAGTAGGGTTCTCTAGAAGGAAGAGTAGAGAAGGATTTCTCTTAGTCTTGGTCATTAGGAGTTTAAAAGGGTTTTAGATTTTTGTTCTTAATCTAGGGTTGATTAAGGGTGGTTGTTGTAAGCTTGTAAAAACTGAATTTTGTGAATAGTGAAACTCTAATCAAGTTTTGGTTAGAAGAAACTGGATGTAGCTTCTCTTGTTGAGAAGTGAACTAGTATAAGTTCTTGTGTTGATTACTTTCTTTAATCTCTTCTAGCTATCTTAATATGTGATTCTTTGGTGAAATCTTTATTACTCAACAAGTGAAAGTTTTAGTAATTGCTTTCTCGAGCTGAGTGGTTTGATTGATTGAAGCATTCTTAGTTAAATTGTGATATAATCTTACAACTCTGATTCTTTAAAGATATTTAAAAAGGCCAAATATTAACCAATTCACCCCCTCTTGGTTATTGTGTGTGTGTCATATTGTTTTCAATTGGTATCAAGAGCAGATTCTTGAGTGTTATTCAAGATCACTATCTTTTTTTGAAAAAGAAAATGAATACCACACAAATTACCTTTAAAGAGGGTGTCTCCCTCAATCGTCTTCCGATATTTGAAGGATAACATTTTAGTTTTTGGAAAAATAGAATGTAGATATTTATCCAATCAAATGACCTGGTACGGAATGCAATTGAAAAAGGTCAATTGGTTCCTATCAAAACTATTGATAATGACATGATTCCCAAAGAATGGGATGAGATGACAGATGCTGAAAAGAGAGTTGTTACATATGATTTTAAAGTTAAGAACACAATTACTTATGCTCTTTCTTCTGATGAATTCTTTAGAACTGTTAGGTGTAAAAGCGCAAAGGAGATGTGAGAGATGTTGAAAGTCACTCATGAAGGGACAGATGAAGTTAGAATATCAAGAAAATATGTCTTTATTCATGAGTATGAAATGTTCAAGATGAACACCACAAAAAACATATCTCTGCTCCAAACAAGATTCACTCACATTGTAAATCATCTTCTCGGTCTTGGAAAGATATTTGATGTTGAAGAGTTAAACATCAAAATCTTGAAGTGTCTAACTGTAACGCCTCTCTTTACCCTCTCGTGCTTTGGTTTATTTTAGATCAAATATGGTGTTTGCTTTATATTAGAATCAAATTAGTTATAAATTTTTCACGAAAATTCCTTTTCCCCTTGCTTGCAAGTCTGGTGTAATTTATTTATAACAACCGCGACTTTCCCTCACCACGATTCATAGAATTAATAATCCTTTACTACA
>PYAF01002746.1:254731-266433 GCA_007407185.1 Glycine tomentella
TTTCTGAAGGTGTTCTATCCCATACTCAGGTTCCCATAATTTTCTAAAGTCATCTTGGTCAGTTTTGACCCAGGGGCATTTGGTCATTTCTAAAATGTCTAGGGGTATTTTCGTCATTTTTCCCCAAATCCTTCTGTACTGCTTTAATTAACATTTACCCCAATATTTGACTGTGATTCCAAAATTTTGGGGTGTTACACTAACAAGACCATGGCAACCAAATGTGACAACAATTAAGGAATCCAAAGATCTATGCAAGATGTCCATGGCTGCATTATTTGGTAAGCTTCTTGAGTATGAATTAGAAATGTCTCAACTAACACATGCAATATGCAGAAGATGCATATAAGAAACACAAAAGTATAGTCTTGAAAGCTACATCCTCTAATATGGAAAAGAAGAGGACTCAAGTGAAGAAGATGGTAATAAGAATCCGAACCTAATAGTCAAAAGATTTAGCAAGTTCACGAAAAAAAACAAGAACAGAAAGTTCACAAAGTTCAACAACAACAACAATAAAAAGAGTGACAACAACAACAACACCAACTTCACCTACTTCAAATGTGGTAAACAAAGCCACATTAAATCTAAATGTCCTATTTTCTTGAAGAAACTATTAGGTGAAAAGAAGGAAAAGAAAGAAGGAAAGTTAACGAAAGCCTACATAGCATGGGAAGGCAATGTCTCAACAACTTCTGAATCATGAAGTGAAGCTGAAGAAGCAAATGTATGTCTAACATTAATAGTTGATGAAGATGAAGAACTCTCATGTGCTGAAACAAAAGTATGTCTTAGATCAAAGTCATCATTATGGTACTTAGACAGTGGATGCTCTAGATATAATAGGTGACTTTTCCATGCTTACAAATCTGACTTTGAAGGATGGAGGATTTGTCACTTTTGGCGACAACAACAAAGGAAAGATAGTTGGAGAAGGAAATATAAGAGACATCTTTAAAATCAAGATAAAAAATGTTCTCTATTTGGAAGGTTTAAAGCAAAATCTCCTAAGTATAAGCCAATTATGTGATAAAGGATTCAAGGTTTCTTTTAATAACAATTGTTGTTTGACATGTGATGGTCAATCTGGTGAGGTGATCCATGTAGGAAAAAGAAAGGGTAACATCTACTTACTCTCTATAGAACATGCATTCATCCATAATATTAATTGCCTTGTTAGTAAGATTGATGAATCATGGTTGTGGCATAGGAGAGTTAGTCATATTAACATGCATCACATGAACAAGCTTATTAGAAATGACTTAATCATTGGTTTACCTAAACTTAAGTTTGAAAAGGACAAACTATGTGATGCTTGTCAAAAGGGGTAACAAACCAAGATTTCTTTTCAAAATAAAAATGTTGTTTCTACCTCAAGACCCCTTGAAATGCTTCATATGGATTTGTTTGGTCCTTCTAGAACTATGAGCTTATGAGGTAATTTCTATGGGCTTGTAATAGTTGATGACTATTCTAGATTCACATGAACTTTGTTTTTAAGATCCTAGAGTGATGCTTTCATTGCCTTTAGAAAATTAGCTAAGCTTGTTTAAAATGAAAAGAGAAGAAAAATTATCTCAATAAGAAGTGATCATGGTGGTGAATTCCAAAATGAGCATTTTGAAAAATTTTGTGAAGAAAATGGAATCAACCACAATTTTTCAGCTCCAAGAACACCTTTGCAAAATGGTGTTGTGGAGAGGAAAAATAGATCCCTTGAAGAAGGTGCTAGAACTCTTCTTAATAAGACAAATTTGTCTAAACAATTTTAGGCTGATGCTGTGAGTACAGTTTTCTACACTTTGAATAGATTACTCATAAGGCCTATTTTAAAGAAAAATCCTTATGAACTATATAAAGGTAGAAAATCAAACATCTCTCACTTAAGATCATTTGACTACAAGTGTTTTGTTTTGAATAATGGTAAGAAATCACTTGACAAGTTTGATGATAAGGCTGATGAAGCCATATTTCTTGGATATTCATTACAAAGCATAGCATATAGAGTCTTCAACAAAAGAAGTTTATGCATGGAAGAATCTGTTCATGTTATTTGTGATGAATCTAACTCCTCTAAAGAGGAAAAAAGTGTGAAAATGATGCATGTCCTTTAGAAGAGTATATACAACTCAATGGATCGAATGAAAAGGAAAAGGAATAACCAAATGTAGAAATGGAACAATCAAGATCTATCCAAAAGCCTAAGGATTGGAGAACTACAAGAGATCTCTCCCTTGACAGCATAATTGATGAAGTTACTAAGGGAGTATCTACTAGATCTTCACTAAGAAATCTCTATTGTAATATGGCTTTTGTTTCTCAAATTGAACCTAAGAACATTGACCAAGTTTTACTTAATGAACATTGGATGCTTGCATGATGAACTTTCTCAGTTTAAGAGAAATGAAGTTTGGGAACTTGTTCCTAGAACTTGATGAAAGTGGCATCATAGACAGAAAAAAAAGATAGATTGGTTGCAAAAGGTTACAACCAAGAGGAAGATATTGACTAATAGGAAACCTATGCTCCAGTAGCAAGGTTAGAAGCCATTAGATTACTACTTGCATATGCATGTTTAATGGATTTTAAACTGGTTCAAATGGATGTAAAAAGTGCTTTTCTTAATGGATATATTGAGGAGGAAATTTATGTTAGTCAACCTCCAGGCTTTGTTGATTTTAAATATCCAAACCATATTTTTAAACTAAAGAAAACTCTTTATGGATTAAAGCAAGCTCCAAGGTCCTGGTATGAAAGGTTGAATAGCTTTTTACTAAGCCAATCGTTCATAAGAGGACAACTGGACAAAACATTGTTCATCAAGAAATCTAGCGATGATATCTTATTCGTTCAAATATATGTTGATGATATAATTTTTAGTTAAACTAACCACTCATTGTGCAAAGAATTCTCTGTCTCTATGCAGAATGAATTTGAGATGTCTATGATTGGAGAATTAACATTCTTGCTTGGTCTTCAAGTGAAACAAATAAAAAATGGAACATTTTCCAGTCAATCAAAATACTGCAATGAATTGATCAAGAAATTTGACATGGAGAAATGCAAAGATGTTGTTACTCCTATGGCAACTTCAACTTATCTTGATTCAAATGAAAAGGAAAAGAAGGTTGATGAGTCAAAATATAGAGGGATATAGGATGACTATTGTACTTGACAACAAGTAGACCATATATAATATTGAGCGTGTGCTTATGTGCTAGATATCAAGCTAATTCTAAGGAGTCACACCTCACTGTTGTTAAGAGAATCATGAAATACCTTAAATCAACCATAAAAGTTGGTCTTTGGTATCCAAAAGCTTTTCATTAGTGATCGGCAAAAGGTATGTTTTTTGTGTAAAGTCCCTATAACTCTTTATACTTTTCTGTTAGGTTCTTGACACTCCCAATAATTATGTGTTTGGTGTCTGTCATTGTTAATATGTGTTTATTGCATTTGTTTGCAGGGATTGGTGCAGACTTTAAGAGTAACGGGAGCTGGTGATGAAAACCGATTATGCTTGAGACAGTTGTATCAAAATTTCAAGAAAAAGTTTAGTGAAGGCGCACATTTGAGAGACCTAATGATGAGGTCGAGTAAAGCTACATTTAAGGAGGTGTGGAAAGACAAAATGTTGCAATTGAAGGAGATCAAACAAGATGCTTATGAATGGCTAATGAAAATTGTTGACACAAATGCGTGGTGTAAGCATGCCTTTTCTCACTATCCTAAATGTGACCTGTTGATGAATAATTTAAGTGAGGCATTTATTAGTACTATATTAGTGGCAAGGGACAAGCCAATAATAACACTGTTTGAGTGGATTCGGTCCTACTTAATGGCTTGATTTGTAACACAAAAGGCTAAATTAGAAAAATATTTTGGTGAAATCATGCCTAAACCAAAGAGGATATTAGTTAGGGAAATAGAATATGCTCGTAATTGGACCATTGTGTATTCTGCACACAAAATAGTTGAGGTCACCCATGCTTTGAATAGTGAAAAATTTGTTGTAAACCCGATTGATAGGACTAGTACTTGTAACTTTTGGGGTATAATTGGTATTCCATGCCGCCATACAATGGCTGCCATAAGGTATGCTGGTCTAAAACCAGAGTCATTTGTCCATGAGTATTATTGTAGGAAATTTTATGACATTTGTTATTCCAATGAGATCTCTGTTATGAGTGGTCAAAGAATGTGGAAGGGTTCAAGGAATCCTTCTAGTATTTTAGTACCTGGGTATAAAAGATGTCCAAGTAAGCCAAAAAAACTTAGAAGAAGGGGACCATATGAGGAGTCCAACCCCACTAAACTTAGGAGAAAAACTACCAAATATCAATGTAGTAGGTGTGGGGAATCAAGCACAATTCTTGGAGGTAACCCTTACCTCCTCTTATGGTCGAGGAACCACCATCTTCAAATGATGGGGCAACTGCAGATGCAAGCACAAATGCTGATAGGAACCAAGATTCTACTGCTGCCAACCAAGGTCTTTTGGTTCAGTCACAAATGTTTGAAACTAAACCTTCTGCCAATGTCGAAAAAACTCAGGTAATGTTTCGTTATTCCTTCCAAAGTTGTTGTCCATAACTTGTTAATTTTTAAATTGTCATTTGCTAAAATGTTATCATCTTCTTTATTTATTAGGTAAATAACAAGAGAAAACATGAGACAACATCAAAGCATGATAAGGCTTCAACAACATCAAATGAAGTAAGGAAAAAACACAAACTTCTGCAACAACACAAAAGACCAGGAAGCAAATGACCCCAATTGCACCAACCAATGGAAAGGCCAACTCAACACCATCAACTAACGCATCACCATCACCATTTGTATCTACATCAACACCAACCCCCAACAAGCTTCAACCACCATCATCAACCATTTTGGAGAAAGACCAAAACCCAAGAACCAAATTAGACCAGTTATTTAGAATGTATGTCCTAGGAAAATGTGTAAGTTATTTGCAGAGACATTTTCTTCAACAGTCCCAGGAGCCATAGAAAGTCTGAATATTATGAATATTGACGATTGTTAAATTTGTCCTATGTGGATCGAAATCCAACTGATACACTAAAAGAATTATGTTTTTTTGTAGGTAAAACCAACACAGTAGATGTTAGAGTTCAGCCTAAAGCCCAAGCTTTTAAGCCTCCAAGACTAGTCACTAGGGGCTCTACCACAAGACTGAATCTGTCTCAAGAAGTCACTAGTAATCCAAAGAAGTCACCATGGAAGATTTAGTTTGTTAGTGTGTGCTTATTTAGTCCCAAATTTATGTGTTTAAAGTGCCTTTGAGACACTATTTTTTGAGACACTGTATTTAGTCCCAAGTTTTTGTATGTAAATCCTTTTAGTCCATACGTTATTTTGTGGGCTTTGTTGCCTGTCAATGATCATGTAATGAACAACTATAAGGTTTATGAATGTTCCATTTGTTATAGTTTAAGACAATTATAAATGTTAATGTCATTTTACTTTACTAATACTGTCAAAATGTTAGGGACCAATTACAGTTACAGTACCATCACAATTTACAGGGACCTAGCACAAATTTTACAAATTTTTACGGGGAACCTATAGCAAAATTATCAATTTCCTAGGGACCTAAAAACAAAAGGTTCAAATTTCATAAGGATTTAAAACAAAAACATTAAATTATATAGGGACCAAATGGACCACATACATGATTCACATAATTCTACTTCCACCAGTATGTCATTACAATTGTTGATGCTTCATTATAGACAATATTGTCATACCTACTAGAGCACTACTTCATTGCAAGTGCAATGGTAACAACACTCAATAAACCCCAAAAATAATACTACAATGCATCCTAAAACCTTGACCATCTTTTGTTCAATGTTAATCTTAGTATGTTGCTTTGCAATTTTTTTCCTTAGTTTAGAAACAACTTCAGAATTTGCTTGAGATTGATGTTCTTATGTAGCCAACATCTTCTTCAACTCCATGATTTGTTCCTCATACAACCAAATTCTTTCTTCATTTGTTGCAACCTTCAACTTCAGCTCTTCCATTTGTGACAATAAATGATTCACATCCACATTACTTCCACAACCCACATTGCCCACATTATTTCCAACGCCACCATTTTCAGAGTCTTGGTTCAATGATTTCTTCAAATCATCGTCTCAAACCCAAAATCTACAGTTCTTAACTTCTTGCAATCACAAACAAAAGCAATTTAAAACCATAGAACATAACACAACACCAACCCAACCATGTTTCAATAAAGAGCATAAATCCTTACATCCCACTCATCACCTCGCCAAAATAACTTGTTTGAATGCTTGTTGGTTTGCGGTAGTAGTTGAATCTCCGGCTTCTGGCAGCGGCAACGAACAACACCATTAGACCCAATCGATGAAGACAAAGCTCCAACTAATTCCATCTATGACGAACACGAACCCTACTCGACCTTGTCAAACCACCACAAGCCACCAACAACTCAGATCTGCTCTCGTCAACAACTCAACTTCTGCTATTCTCCTTGTCCTCGTCTCAGATCAATATCCCTTAAAAATTCAAACAATCCAAAACGACAACATTTACAAAATTTCCTTTTTAAAATGTTTTGAATGACATGATCATATGACGTGTACCCTCTTACATAACTCCACATGTGTATTGTTGGCTTGTCCAATTAATGGACATGTCATCACGTTTTGAATGGAGACTAACAGCAGAGATTTTCCATAAAACTTTTGAAGTTCTACAGACCCAATGACAAACAAATTTTTTTTCAGGGATCAATTACAAAATTCGGATATATTTCAGGAATCTTGAACATATTTAAGCCTTTTAATTATATATAACACATAAAATAATCTAACCCGAACTCTTCAGACTTTTCTATTCTCTCATCCTAGATTTTTCTATCTCCCATCACATATAATTATTTTCTCTTCCTTGAAGGCAGTAATTAACACTCGGTAGAGTAATATCTTTCTTCCAAATCCACTAGCTTTTACAGTTTTACTGCAGTCAAGTAATCTATTTGATGACGACTGCGTTTTAGTTCAAGGTACCATTCCTCGTTGTATTTGTTAATTAATTTTCTTTAGATTTGGTTTGATTTTTGAAAAAATTATTTGATTATCATATTATAATAAGATGGTTGTTTTATGCATTTGCTCCAAAAAATATTTTCATTTTGTTCTATTGGGCAGAATAGGATTTGTCTTTATTACTTGCTCATGTTTTCATCTCGCAATTTTGTATTGCGACAGCTAGGAAGCTATATCTAGAATTCTCATTTCTTTCTTTCTCGTAGAATTTTTTTTGTGTTAAAAATAAATAAACAAAAGGTGTTACATATAGTGATAGATACCGTGTGGTAGGGATGTCGTTCCCGCGTGGATAGTACAGGAGGATATTGCATGCAGGACCAATACAAGAGGATGAGAAGCTAAAATCAATTAGCCATTTCAAAAAATTGAAAAAAAGGTTGTATTAATTTTTTTTAACTCAAATTTTATCATTTATTTATTATATTTCTCATCGACACTTTTAATTGTGAAGGTTTTCTTACAAATTTATGAAATCATTTCAAATATTAAGAATTCATATTTTATAAAGTTATTAAAATCCAAAATTCAAAATCTTAACCATAAAAGTATTTTAAAAAAGTCTTAAAAATCATTATATTGCTACAAAATCTTTTAAAATTTACGAGACTTGTCATAAAAAAATTTAAAATTCTAATTCAATACATCTCCCTAATAGTTTAAAAATTCATCACTAATAGGTAATATTGTATTAGTTATGTTATTTTTCTAATGCTATTTTTAAATGTCATTAAAGATACTATTTGGTATGATGAAAATTGTCTTCCTTAAAAGAATGTAGAATGCATAGTTGCTTAGATGAATTATTTATTTTAATTTTGTAGGCCCTATAATTTCACATAAATTTAAACGTTTTATATAAAAATTCACTTCAATTTTAATGTTATTAAAGTAAGTGTTTAAATTAATTTTGTGGATCCTACAATTCTTGAAAACATGTTATGTATGATATAATGATGTTAAGCAATAGTTACTTGTATAAGTAACAACTAAGGTTTTTAAAACTAGACCTGACCGACCAATTACATGGTCAATCCCAACTCTCATTGTAAGCCAATTCTAGAACAACATAATATTATCATTGCCTGGGGTTTTAGGATACATTAAAACTTTTAGAAGGTCTTTTAGTTTGATAGGAAGATATATGTCTGGCTTTCATGCTTGCTTTAAACAATATATTATAACCAAATACCACAAGTTAGACATGTCACGTGTGTGATTAATTTCCTTCTTGATAAATATCTTTGCCTTATAATTACTCCATTCCTTGGTGATACATTTATCCGTTCATATAATTATGTATTATGTGCAAAGGGGGGGTGGGGGGTTTACTTTTTTTATTTGACTGATTGGCTTACACTCACCTACTACCTATATTTATATTTGAGTTAGAGCCTTTAGAACACAGAAAAAAAGATGAGAAAATTGGTACCAAAACAAAGTCGAGGCTGCAGAACCTGGCCGGACCCTTATGGTGGTGAGTGTGGTACTTGAACATTGACCCAAGTGCTAACTAATTAACTTAGTGAGTGTAATTAACTTAGTAGGACTTATCATCTATTCCTCCTTTTCTATTTATAAAACTTAAGTTTAAAATGAGCAAACTTTCCAATATAATTCACATAGTTATTTGTTAAGTGATCGTATTGTATCTCTTTGAAAGTGAACTAACTTAAGTTAATCTTTGTTCTATTTCACGATGCAAAAATGTATGCAATTGAATTTACCTATAATAACCCTAAGGCTTGGCGCGTATGGCGCAGGCATTTGCGCGGAGAACCCTGGTTTCTGCAGAAAACCAGTTGCAGAAATGTGGCGCGGTTGGCGCCAGATCCCGCGCGATTAGCGCCGGGATTGTTCAGCAGAAAACCCTGCCTGAGGTGTGGCGCGGGTAGCGCAAGGGTTGACGCGAGTAGCGCCAAACCCACTGGAACTTGACGCTCAGAACGCCAGAGCCACGCGAGAGGCGCCAGAGGATTCCCAGCCCGCGCGGTTAGCGCCATGGGTGGCGCTGGTGGCACGGGAAGTGGTCTGGAAAACCAATTTTCACTAGTTTTCCACGCGACCAGCGCCAGGTGTGGCGCGGACGGCGCCATAAGGTCAGGGGAGGATGGCGCTGATGGCGCCAGTGTGGCACGGATGGCGCCACAGGTTCTGGAAGTTGGCGCTAGGGGCGTGGGAGTGGCGCTGTTGGTGCCACAGACACCGCCATTGTGGCGCGGTTAGCGTCAGAGGTGGCGCGATCAGCGCCAGACCTCTGGCAGGCCCAGTATAAAAGGCTAAAACACGTTTTTAAAGAGGAAAAACAGTTTCTTCTTCCTCTCCACGCCAAAACCTCCATGGGAGACTTGCCCAAGCTTCCTAGGACCTTATTTCTTGATCTAAACACCTCCCAATGATCTTTAATCTTGCTAGAAACCCTTTGAGAGCTTTAATCCTTCATCCTTTCTTTTGAAAACCCCTTGAGAGTGAAAATCCATTTCTCCAGAGGAAAGCTCAGAAATTTGAGTTTGGTGAAAACCCAAGGCATTTTACGGACACCAGAGCTTGAGGAAGTTGTCCTTCAGCCTTTTTGGTCGCCACTGAGGTAAGAAACTCGAGTTTCTCCGGTTAATTTAGGATTTGGGGTTTTCTGTGAATAGTGACCCATTTGAGCTGGGGCTAGAATTAGCCCAGGGTCCTGTAGAGAAACTTGTTTAGAGCAATGTAGTGATGAAGGATTAGCTTTCAGTTTTTGATTTGGGGAACTTTGAATCTTAGCTCTGTGGTTGCTTGTGTGGCTTTTGAGATAAGTCACTTGTTGGGTTTATGACCTGCTAGAGCCTTGATTATGTTCTGAGCCTGTGAGGCTAGTTGGACGGTGCCTTTGATGAAGGTTAGACCGTTCCAGAGATATATTGAATTATGGGCTGAACTTGATAAACCCTAAGTTGGAGGATTTCTGTTTTCCTGTGATTGGATCCTGGTTGTATTTGGTTTTAATATGAACATATATGCCTTGATTAGGGCTTGACACCGAGGGTGTCGGTGGCGGGTGCCACAGAGCAGGGAAAGAACTGCAGAGCGAGGCTTTGCTAGGTAAGTTCTTGGTCCCTGGGGATGATTTCCCACTTGTTTGTGCCACACCACACTCTGGGTGGAGTGATGGTCATATTCATGATGCATGCATTTGGTTGTTGCATTCTCATAATGATATGTATGTGCATCTATGCTTGAGAAATGTATTATGCCTGTGATTAGATCTTCTGGCCAGTAAGATAGATATGGACCTCCCTAGGAGATGGTTTCCTCCTAGTTTGGTTTGCTCGTGGGTGATGATGATCCCAGGGTGATGATGATCCCTTAAGACCAAGAGATAGGTGTGTCCCGTCGCGGTTGAAGCCTATTCTCGGAGGTACCATATACGTGCATCCATGCGTAAGGGGTAGCTCCCGATGGGACGGCACGGGTGTGAGTTCCGGTCTCACACTGAGGTTAGGCGTTGATGATGATTTTTCGTACAAAGAGCAAGATGACTTGCTCATATTGTTATGAGGGCCGAGAGGCCTGGCCAGTGGCTAATTGTTGTGATTGCTTGATGTTTGTATCATGGAGAGTGGGCCAGGGTGGAGGAGATTCCTCCATAGACCCTGAGCTTACTCAGATGTGTATCTCACCCCGTGTGGGGTTTACATGTTTACAGGTGACTCTTCTGGCAGAAGAGAGCAGTCTCAGGGCAGGAGGCCCCAGTAGAGACGTGTCTGCTAAGCCAGATGACAGAGAGAGAGAGAGAGCTTGAAGGCTCAGTTTTGTTTTGATTTTGTTTTGTACCCTGAGAAAGGAAGGTGTGTGTATACACCTGAGAGATGTATAGTTCTGTATACCCTCATGTGAAGGCCGTTATTCTTTTGTATCACCACTGTGTGGTGTTGAGACTGATGTATATATATATATATATATATATATGTACAGAACTGTTGATGTAATGATATGAAACTTTACTCCTGAGTATCTTGTGATGCGTATGAATATCTGCCTATATTATTATATGGGAAACTGGATCAGCAGGGGTGTTTATTATTTCTGATGTGTGTATTATTCGTGTTTTGTTCCATTCCATACATAATGAAATCAAGAAAAGCGACTCTATGCTTCCGCTAAGTTTTTATTAATGCTTTGAAGCGCTAATCTGATAGTATTAATGATAATACACCGGAGGCCTACGGGGTGTTACATTACCTTACTTATGTGATGGTTATTATCAATTAAACTCAATATGCTCTTTTTATTAATTCTTTGCTTTTTCAAAGGGATTAACATACTTTCATATTTAAAGTCAAGTTATAACAGCCATATGATAAATAACATACCTTGCTCTATGGACAATGGAGTATGCCTTCCTAACACATATTTTTCGAATCTAAATTAGCCTCACAAGTAATCTCACGTTCCTATATTTTATCATTATATATATTTACAATAATCACACTTAGCTTCAATTTTGTTTTAATTAAAGAAGGATACCTCCTAAGAAAAATTCTAAAAACCGCGAGAAAATAAAATAAAAATTACATAAGCCATAACATAGTTTTAAATAAAAGATGAAATAACATTAAAGACTCACCT
>PYAF01002746.1:266533-292214 GCA_007407185.1 Glycine tomentella
TTTTACGTTACCATCTATTAAGATTTGAATCTATGACTAATATTCTAAGATCTAAGTATTAATTCACCATTTCACGTAAAAAAACTTAATTTATTAAAATTAATAAAAATAATTATTTTAATTGATATGAATAAATTTATTTAAATTTATAATTTTTAAAAATTATCATTATCACTAATATTCTTTTGTCTTCATCAATATATTATATTTTTTCTTTTAATGTAAAATATTTATAATATAAAAAAATTAATATAAAGATATTAGATATTAAATCTTATAAAAAATATTCCACACTATTTTAAATTTGAATCTTAAATTAATAGGAAACTAGGGAGTCTTGTAAAACTACTCATTGCATAAAAAAAATTAAGAAAATAAGTAGCAAACAATATCATGTATGAGTTCAATCGTAGTTGAGTCTTGTTCTTTTTTGTTTTGTTTCTGGAATTCATTGCATAACTGTTTTTTTACCGTTCAATTCAGTTCAGCTCATCTATTTTGTCCACCCCATTTCTATCACATTTTCTGTGGTACAAAAACAAATGTTTACTGCTATTTGTTTGCTTGGTAACAAACTAAGTTCCAGAGTAATTAATGTTCTAGTACTAATGTATAACAGCCAACCTAATTGATTAATTTATTTTTATAAGAGTGAATTCATTAAAAAATGATAGGACCCTGGATTTTAGCATGAGAAAGGCAAAAGATCAGATTTGAAAGTCTGATACACATGTCCTCAAAACCAATTAATCAGAAAAACTAATAAGGGCTCCTAAAGCAAAACGAAATGTTTATAGAAGCAGATAAACAAAAACACCAACTTAACAAAGATTATCCCAGACATGTGTGGCTCTTGACATCATCTCCAAACACCAATATCGAGCCATTTTGAGGTTCCACTGATTCTTATGGTATCACAATTAAAAAGCACCAGCTAGCCAATAAATACTCTGTATCATAATTCAGAAAAAGAAACTATGCATATTACCCAATTCAATCATAACACCTTATCGATTAATTATGAAAACAGATTTGTAATAACTGATCTTCCATCAATCTTCTAGTATAGTTACTTGCTTTACATGAAGAAATACTCTGATATACTAATATACTTTCAGTATTGATTAACAGTCGACATCTGAGATAAAACTTATAATAATCTGTGCTATATATATGTACTGCATCAATGAGCTATTTCAGCTAGTTAGGACATACTCCTAGTTAAGACATACTCCTACAAGCTATTGGTTTAAATTTATTTGAAATGACAAACAGGAATCGTTAAATTAGAAATGCTGCATACAAAAATTGTGATCTGCTAACTATTTCAGCTAATAAGTGTATCTAAAGGAGTGTCGCTACTGAAGAAACAAAGAAACAATTATCACTAACCTTGGCAATTCGCACAGACTTGCTTCCACTATCCGCAGTTGGCTTATCCTTAAATGGTTTCCTATCAGTCACAATTTCAAAAACAAATGGAAGATCATTGATGAAGCTAAATAATCGTTTCATGCAATAAAGAATTGAGGTCACCATCAATAGAAGGAACCATATGGCAGCAGATGCTGAGCAATACCACAGTATAGAAAATCAATTGTTGTTTTATATATAGACATCTTTTACAATCAGCCTTCAACCAAAGAACAATATCAGAGACACCACTGTCCAAAACAACAGAGAAAGGGAGAACAAAAATATGACTTAGAACTTAGAAGACCAAAGGAGTTCCATATAGTTAAACTCAACAAGGAAGAAAAAAGCACCGAAGAAAATTGAAAAAAGAGTAAAGGGTCAGAAGCAGAAATCACGAAAGAGAAACTGTGTTAATGAAGTAGCAGAGAGAGAGAAGAGTAGTTAATGTCTTCGTGAGAGTCAGAGAAGGGAAAATGATTAAAGATCTCACATCCACACACAAATCTGGCAAAGCAAAAAAAAAACCCCACTATTTCCAAAAACAAAAAATGGAACAAAGGCCAAGCAAAAGATAATCTTCTCCTTTTCCCAACAAGGGGAAAAAAGAAATTCTTTTGCTGAGAGGATTTTAAGATTTTCCCACAACCTCATAAACCAAATATAGAAAAACTAGAACTAGTAAGAAAAATCAGATGTTCCTTCATCAATCTATCAATTTTAAAACCCCAAACCTTGTCAAATGCGACAAAACACAAAACCTCTAACCCAGAACAAGCAACATTGATGATAAAATACACTCACCTAACGGGAAATCGAAGACGAAAGCAAACACGATGGAACAAGCTTCACTCACTTACAGGGTACCTGTTCACAACAAAAGAAGGATGCGGACTGTCGAAAGCTCAAACAATGGAAGTGGAGATGACAGAGGAAAGGGATAAACGAAGAAGAGTTCGAATGGAAAGGGATACCTGTACCTGTGACGGAGGAAGTTGTACCCATGACAGGGCTAGGCTACGATGACACCCGAGTCGCACAGTTTCAGTGTGTTGTCAGTCACAGAAACGTAAGGGGAACCAAGCTCTTCTCACACGACGGCTAGGGTTCACCTCTTATGTTTTGGGATAAATGAGATTTTCCGGCGGAATCAAAATCAATGGGAAACTTCCGTGGGAAAAACCCAAATTTCCGACGGAAGCTGATCAGCGGGAAATTGGCCGTCGGAAAGAAGCTTTTTTTTTTTTTTTGTGGTGCCAGTTCAATCGAGAATTGGTCAAGTTACTAGTTCAACCAAGAACTTGGTCTAGAGACTCTTAAAAATTGAAGCATTCCAAAACCGGTGAAAAGCTATCAAAAACATGTCAAACCGATATAAAACCGGTCAAAATTGATGCGCTAAAGAGAAGGACTCCTTCTCTAGTAGTGGACTAATCTTGATATTCCTAAAGTAGTAAGCGAAGAAGGGGTTAGAACTAGCTCCATTGGCTAAAGGTGTTGGATAATTTCCGTTTTTTAGTTGATTGATAATCTTGTTTTTCTTTGATAAGATATAATCTGTTTTTATTTGATTGACCAAATAAAATAATATTTGATGGTTTAGGCCCAGCCCATTATAAACCTAATTCAACCTATAAATAGATGAGTAAGGGTGGAGGCAAAACACAGAAATTTGAGAGCCTCAAGTGACAGTCTTGAGTGTCATATTTGAGCAAGCCACCATGCTTGCATATTTGAGAGCTTAGAGTGAAACACTGTGAGCGTTTGAGTGACCACCATTGTTGGAGAGGTTGAGTGTACCACCACTTTGGTGTGTTTTTTGATTCATTGTAACTCATGTTTGTTATAGTGGATTTTGATACTGGACTAGGTCCCGTGAGTTTTTCTTTTCTCACATTGAGGAAGGTTTTCTCACGTAAAACAAATTCTAGTTGTCTCTCTTGCTCCCCTTTTGATTTTATTCTGCTTCCGCAATTTGATATTTAAGGGTCAGAGATACCCAACAGTGGTATCAGAGTCCAGGTTCTAGGGTTCTGAAGGAGCCGAGATGGAGACCAGTGGCATAACTCATGACGGAGATATGTTCAAGTTGACCGCAAATAACTTCAACTATTGGAAGTCGATGATGGAGGATCATCTTATCTGCAAGGATTTATATGATCCCATTGTTCTTGAAGAAAAGCCGACTGGGAAGTCGGACAAGGATTGGGAGATCCTGAGTCGGAAGGCCGTGGCCACGATCAGGAAATAAATCGACAAAAGTCTCTTTGAACACATGTTCGAGTTCACGAATGCGTACGAATTGTGGAATAAGTTAGAATCCATGATTCAGAAGAAGACTCCCAGGAACAAAGCACACCTGGTTCGTCGGCTTGTGAAGTTTAAGTACAAGGACGACATGAGTATGATCGAGCACCTCAATTCCTACAAAGGAATTGTGAATCAATTGTCAAAGCCAACATGAAGATTGATGACGAGATGCAGGCTTTGCTGTTGCTGAGTTCGCTACCAGAAAGCTGGGATATTTTGGTGGTGACCTTGAGCAACTCGATTCCAGAAGAAAAACTGACGATGGATGCTGTAACAGATAGCCTCCTGAATGAAGAAGCCAGGAGAAGAGAAAGAAGAGTATCCAGCACGTTTGAGGCTAACGTCGCTGAGAACCGAGGAAAGACCGATTCCCGGGTTCGTGTCAAGAGCCGAGATGGACGAGACAAGTCCAGAGGCTGGTCTAAGTTCAAACATGATTTGAAGTGCTTCTACTGTGGGAAGGTAGGACACAAGAAGCCAGACTGCAGGACTCTGCAAAATGATGAACAAAACGGCTGTGTGAAGCCGGATCAAATTGTTCCCAGAAGAAGAAGTGATCAGAGCACCACGGTTGTGGCTGCTAACGCGAATACCAAGATATTCCTCCTCAGTGAGGAAATGTTGAACATAGCCCATGATGACTGCACTTGGATTGTTGACTCCGGTGTCGCGTTCCACGTCACCCCACATGAAAGATTTTTCTCCGCTTACAGGAAGGGAGATTATGGTGTCGTGAAGATGGGAAATCAGGTGACAAGCAGGATTGTTGGTGTTGGTGATGTAATCATGACCACAGACACAGGGTGCCGGGTTACGCTGAAGGATGTAAGGCATGTACCTAACATGCGTTTGAATTTGATCTCGATTGGAAAACTAGATGATGCTGGATCAGTAAATTACTTTGGAGAAAGTAGATGGAAGTTGACCAAGGGAAGCTTAGTAGTGGCCTGAGGAAAAAAAGAAGGCTCCATGTATGTCATGCAAGGAAAGACCAATGGCGAAGAAGCCAATTCTGTTCGAGATGAACCGAGCTTAGAGCTGTGGCACAAGCGCCTCGACCACTTGAGTGAGAAAGGACTCCAGATTTTGGAGAAGAAACAACTACTGATCGGTTGAAGGGTCAAGTGCTGGAGAGTTGCACGCACTGCCTAGCTGGAAAGCAACACCAGATCTCGTTTGTGAGACTGGATCAATCCAGACGACGCAAGAATATCCTTGACCTCGTCCATACTGATGTTTGCTCCATGTCCGAGAGATCACTCGGTGGAGCTCAGTACTTTGTTTCTTTTATTGATGATCACTCTCGCAAAGTATGGGTTTATCTTCTGAAGACAAAAGACCAGGTACTCCAATCATTCAAAGAATTCCATGCTATGGTGGAAAGGGAGACTAGCACGAAGTTGAAAGTTGTTCGTTCTGATAATGATGGTGAGTATTGTGGTCCCTTTGATGCTTACTGTAGAGAAGCTGGGATCCGACTTGAGAAGATATAATAACCATGGTTTCTAAAAAAAAAAAAAAAGTTACTGCAGCAGTTACTGTAGCTGGCGCTGATAGCGTCGCACTATAGCTGAAGGCTATTTTTCACGATTTTTGGCGTCATCAACGCCATAGTGGCGCCAGGAGCGCCACAGATGCTGGAAATTGGCGCCAGGAGCGCCAAAGTGGCACCAAGAGCGCCACAGATGCTGGAAACTGGCACCAGGAGCGCCAAAGTGGCGCCAAGGGCGCCAGATGCACTGGATTCTGGCGCCATCAGCGCCAGGGTGGCGCTAAGAGCGCGGCAATGTCGGTGAGGCTTAGTATTTAAAGGCCACAAGCGATTTCTGGAGAGAAACACTGTTTCTCTTCTTCCTCAGAGCTCCCACCTCTATTTTTGAGTGCCCAAGCTCCCTAGAATCTTGCTTGCTAGCCAAAATCACTTCCATTAGCCATTAAACTTGTGAGGAACACCTAAAAAGCTAAAATCCTTCATCCAAACCCCTTGAAACCTTGAGTTGAGAGATTCCTTTCTCAGAGGAATTGTGGAACTTGAGCTAGGCAAGGAACTACGGAGATTCAAGAACATTGGGGCCAGGAGAGACAGTCCAGAGGTCATCCTTGCCGATTCTGAGGTAAGAAGCTCGAGTTTTCTCGATTATTTTGTGATTTGAGAGTTTATATGAATAGTGACCCATTTGAGTTGGGGCTAGAATTAGTCCAGGGTCCTGTAGAGAAATTTGTTTAGAACTGTGTGGTGATGAAGGATTAGCTTTCCGAATTTGAATTGGTGAACTTTGATTCTTGGCTCTGCTTATGAATGAGTGACTTGTGTAGAGTCACTAACTGATGATTATATGACATGCAAGAGCCTTGATTGTAATCGTGAGGTGCCTGAGAGGCCATAGGAATGGTGCCTGATGAATGACATGGACCGTTCAATTTATAACTGGAAATTTAGTTGTTGAGCCGATGGGAGCTTTGAGCTCACTATATGTAATTGATATTGAGTCTGGAAGTGACTCTAAGCCTTGATTGAGCTGTGAGCTCATTGTATGTGTACTGCATAGAGTCTATAACAGAAGCCTAGTGTGTGTTGGGCTGTCATGAACCCTAAGATAGAGGACTTATGTACATGCTAATGCTGAATGCATGATTGAATTGGTTATGATCTGTGCATACATCCTTTGATTAGGACTGGACACCGAGGGTGTCAGTGGCGGGTGCCACGGATCAGGGAGAGAACTGCAGAGCTAGGCTTTGCCAGGTAAGTTCTTGGTCCCTGGGGATAATTTCCCGCTTGTTTGTGCCCCACCACACTCCGGGAGAAGTGATGGTTGCATTCATGATGCATGCATTTGGTTGTTGCATCCTCATAATGATATGCATGTGCATCTCTGCTTGCAAAATGTATGATGCCTGTTATTAGATCTTCTAGCCAGTAAGATAGATATGGACCTCCCTAGGAGACGGCTATTCCTCCTAGTTTGGTTTGCTCATGGGTGATGATGATCCCGGGGTGATGATGATCCCCTAAGACCAAGAGATAGGTGTGTCCCGTCGCGGTTGATTGCCTATTCTCGGAGGTACCATATACGTGCGTCCATGCGTAAGGGGTAGCTCCCGATAGGATAACACGAGTGTGAGTTCCGGTCTCACACTGAGGTTAGGTGTTGATGATGATATGCCATACATAGAGCAAGATGACTTGATCATATTGTTATGAGGGCCGGGAGGCCAGGTCGTGAGGCCATTTGTTGTGACTGCTTGATGTTTGTATCATGGAGAGTGGGCCAGGGTGGAGGAGAGACCTCCTCGGACCCTGAGCTTGCTGAGATGTGTATCTCACCCCGTGTGGGGATTATATGTTTCAGGTGACTCTTCTGGCAGAGAAGAGCAGTCTCAGGGCAGGAGGCCCTGATGGAGACATTGCATGCATGGATAGAGATAGCATGAAGAGAGCTAGACAGCTCATTTTGCTTGAATGCTGTGTGGAGCTTGTTAGTACCCTGTAGAGGGTTGTAGGGCGTATAGGCCCATTTGATGCATTGTATATGCTTGTATACCCTTGTGTGAGGGAAGGTATTCTTTTGTTCACCACATGTGTGGTGTGGAACTGATGTATATATATACATTTGTACAGAATGGGATTATGTAATGAAAAGATATTTCCTCTTGAGTCTATTGTGAAATGGTTTAGTTATTTGCCTATGAATATGTGGTAATAAACTGGATTAGCAGGGGCATGTACTTTATTGATGAGTTGCTTGTGATGATTATTGAATTGTGTGTGTATTGCTATGTTTGATAATCCATACATAATGTGAACAAGAAATACGGTCTAATCGCTTCCGCATTGCCTTGAAATAACGTTTTAAGCGCGATTATGATATTATTAATGATAATACACCGGGTGCACACGGGGTGTTACAGAAGACGCCCCCAAGACTCCACAATTGAATGGACTGGCTGAGAGGATGAACCAGACTATTGAAGAGAAGGTCTGAAGTATGTTGTCCAATGCCGGGTTGCCAAAAACATTCTGGGGAGAAACCATCAGAACTGTTGTTGACTTGATCAACCTCTCACCATCTCGACCGCTTGAAGGAGAAGTTCCAGAGGAAGTCTGGACTGGTCGAAGAGTAACTTATAATCACCTGAGGGTGTTTGGATGCCGAGCTTTCGTACATATCCCTAAAGATAAAAGGGCAAAGCTCGATGCAAAGACAATGGAATGCATCTACCTCGGTTCACCAAAAACCGAGTTTGGGTTCAGACCGTGGGATCCTATCAAGAAGAAGATAGTGAGAAGTCGAGATGTGATTTTTCATGAAGATGAGACACTTCATGACATCTCGAAGCCCCAAGTCTGGGTTACTGTCAGACGTGAAGAAATCAGCCCTCCTGACTGAGATGAAGAACCCGTCCCTCTTGTGCAAGCTGAAGCAGGGGGAGAAACTGAAGATGGTGTTGATGAGGACCGGGATGAAGATGAAGAATCGGATTCTCAAGCGGCTGATGAAGAACAACCAAGATACCTCACTAGAGAAAGAAGACCTTCTATGAGGTACCCACCTAATGAATACACCATCATTGCTGAAGATGGTGAGCCTTAGAGTTATGATGAGTCCATAACAAGCTCGAAGAAAGAAGCGTGGGAGAAGGCAATGCAGGACGAGATGAACTCCTTGCATGAAAACTAGACTTACAAGTTGACCGAGCTGCCTAAAGGGAGACGAGCTCTGAAGAACAAGTGGGTGTATAAGATCAAGCAGGAAGGAAATGGGCAGAAGCCAAGATATAAAGCCCGAATTGTAGTGAAAGGCTGCAATCAGAAGAAGGGGATTGATTTTGAAAAAATCTTCTCTCCTGTTGTGAAGATGACCTCGGTTCGGACTGTGTTAGCTATGGCAGCTACAATGGACCTCGAGGTAGAACAGATGGATGTGAAGACCGCATTCCTTCACGGTGAGTTGGAGGAGGAGATATATATCGAGCAACCTGAAGGGTTTCGAGCTCCAGGATGCGATGACATGGTATGCCGATTGAAGAAGAGTCTCTATGGCTTGAAGCAAGACCTCGGCAGTGGTACAGGAAGTTTGATTCCTTAATGACAGAACATAAGTTCATGAAGACGGAGGTCAACCACTGTGTATTTGTGAAGAGGTATGAAAATGGAGACTTTCTGATCATTCTGTTATATGTTGACGATATGTTGATTGTAAGGAAAAGCAAAGAGAAGATTGCCGCCTTGAAGAAGGCATTGAGCTCATCCTTCGCTATGAAGGACCTCAGCCCTGCAAGACAGATTCTTGGAATGAAGATCATCCGGGATAGAACGAAGAAGCTACTGTGGCTAAGTTAAGAAAAATATGTTGAGAAGATCTTGAAGAGATTCAGCATGGATAAAGCCAAGACAGTTAGCACCCCTTGGCTGGGCACATGAAGTTGAGTAAGAAGCAATGTCCGAGATCTGATGAAGATAGAGAAGAGATGCTGAAAATCCCGTACCAATCTGCCGTCGGAAGTTTAATGTATGCAATGGTTTGCACAAGACCCGACCTGGCGTTTGCAGTTGGAATGGTGAGCCAGTTTCTTTCAGACCCCGGCAGAGAGCACTGGGAAGCAGTGAAGTGGATCTTCAGGTACTTGAAAGGTACATCCGATTTTTGCCTCCGATTTAGAGATGGTGAAGCCGAGCTGCAAGGCTACTCGGATGCCTATTTAGGGGGAGATTCCGACTCGAGGAAGTCGACGACTGGATATTTGATGAGATTTGCTGGAGGAGCAGTCTATTGCCAATCGAAATTGCAGAAGTATGTGGCACTTTCAACGACAGAGGCCGAGTACATTGTCGTGACCGAGGCAAGCAAGGAGATGTTGTGGATGAAGAAGTTCCTCATGTAACTTGGCCATAAACAAGATAAGTACGAGCTGATGTGTGACAACCAGAGCGCAATTCATCTTGCGAAGAACTCGACCTATCACTCCCGCACCAAACATATTGATGTGAGATGTTACTGGATCCGGGATGAGGTGAAGGTTGAACAGCTCGCACTTGGCAAAGTGCACACCGATTTGAACTGGTCCGATATGATGACCAAGCCGGTACCAGCATGAAAATTTGAAGATTGCTGTGAAGGAGCCGGGCTGATGAATTCGGCACATTGAAGCCGAGAAAGAAGGCCGAGTTGTTGAAGTTGAAGACCCCAGTCTCACTGAAAAACGGAAGGGGAGATTTGTTGGATAATTTCCGTTTTTTAGTTGATTGATAATCTTGTTTTTATTTGATAAGATATAATCTGTTTTTATTTGATTGACCAAATCGAATAATATTTGATGGCTTAGGCCCAACCCATTATAAACCCAATTCATCCTATAAATAGATGAGTAAAGGTGGAGGCAAAATACACAGAAATTTGAGAGCCTCAAGTGATAGTCTTGAGTGTCATATTTGAGCAAGCCACCGTGCTTGCATATTTGAGAGCTTAGAGTGAAACACTGTGAGCGTTTGAGTGACCACCATTGTTGGAGAGGTTGAGTGTACCACCACTTTGGTGTGTTTTTTGATTTATTGTAACCCATGTTTGTTATAGTGGATTTTGATATTACACTAGGTCCCGTGAGTTTTTCTTTTCTCACATTGAGGAAAGTTTTCTCACGTAAAACAAATTCTGATTGACTCTCTCGCTTCCCTTTTGATTTTATTCCGCTTCCGCAATTTGATATTTAAGGGTCCAAGATACCTAACAAAAGGTACATGAACTCTTTAGAAGGCTCAAGTTTAAGTTTAATCAATATAGAGAATCGGGGTTGAACTTTTTTTTTTAATTTTTATTTAATCAAAAATATTTTTAACATAAATAAAAATACATTCTTAAATATTTTCCATAAGTTTCAACTATTTTTCAACTATTATTAATTTTTATCTTGTGAAACATATAATTTAGTCATTTATGCTAATTTATAATTTTTTGGATCCTAATTTTGTTATTTATATATTATTCTATTACTTAAAATATTATATCATATTAAAAAATGCAAAAACAGTTCAATCACGGTTAAACTACGGTTGAACTATTGAGTCAGTGCCTTTATTAGTTCGATCACCAGTCCAACTTTAAAACATTGGCAACGACGCTTATATAAGTAACTCTATATCATCTATGCTCCAATGTGAAAAAAAGTTAAACAACATTATTTAAATTTAATTAACTCTTTTAAATAATTCCTCCGAAGATTAGAAAATATATTCTATTTCCTTGATTGATAATTAAAAATATTACCTATATATTATTTTTTCAATTTCCCAAATGGTCGAAAGATTATAGGGATTGAAAGAGAAAAATGTATATTAAATACACGTATTAAGCTCTAATATTTATAAATAATAATAATGAAAATTCATAGTAATAAATATGACAATAATGATAATTTATTTACCACTAGTAATATTTCTGTCTACAAATAAAATAAGATAATAATTTAAACTTTAAGAAAACTAGACCAAATGGCCTTTGTACGGAAAAAAGCAAAACAGTGGCCTACTTTATAATTATTCAATTTGAAATATGAACCAAGTCATTGTTTTCCATTGTATTATTGTAGAATTTTTGTTGTTGTTGTTGACATGTAAGAAAAACTTTGGCATGTAGTAGCCAGGTCTAGAGCTGTGTAAAAATCAGGTAAAAATTTCAAACTAAACTGGTTCTGAATCATTTTAATCAATTTGATTTTGATTTTGTATCCAATTTAGAATCGAATCAGTTCTGAATTAATTTTAAAAAATTCATTCAAAATCAAATTGGTTTTAAAAAAGACAATTATGAATCGAATCAATTTTGAATAAGTTTTAGACTGATTATAAGAAATAAACCAATTTTAAACCAATTAATTTTTGGACTGTTTTTTTAAAATTAAAAAATTGATTAAAGGGAAAATTAATTTGCTTAATCTAACCAAATTTGTAAAAGTAATTTGATTAATCAAACTAATTTTGTAAAATAATACATATATTTTTTGTTCAAACCAGCTCGAATAAAGATCGGATTATTTTAATTTGGTTACAATATGTTTCGGTCGGAATCGATTTTTTTCTCACACCTCTAGTCAGTCCCAACCTTCTTTACGATCTACGGTAAAGCCGTATAGGTATTCCACTAGTAATCAACTCCTTGAACACAATTTCTCCTGCAACAAATTTCTCTGTTCTCCCTCATTCACTCTCTCAAAATTCGTGCACCCTAGTCAACGAGCGTGATTTATCTTTTTCCCTTCTGTTTCTTCGCTTTCTCTGACATTCAAAACGGAAAACGTGAAATCAAAGTGCGTTTGTTTCTTTGCAGTACCACGATTCTCCGCACCCTAAGCATTAACGTCAAATAGAAAATAAAGGTGCACAAGCACAAACCTTCGACTTCGTACTCCCCAAAACCGCAACTGTACGCGATACACTCCTAGAAATCTGTCTCTTTTTCGGGTCCATTGAGGATTTTTTTTTCCTATCATTTTCAATGCTTTTCAAATTCTACTTTCCTAATTCTGATTTTTTTTATTGGGAATTGCAGAATCAGAATTTGATCAAAGAGAATGGGAAAAACATCAAGCAGAGAGTGGACACGGATCTACCTCATATACGGAATGGATCAGTGGCAAACCTTCGTCTTCCTTCTATGTCAAGCGGTTCTCTTCTCAGTTCTCTCAATACTTTACCTTCTCTACTTCAATGACATCTCTCACACTTTCCAAAGCCTTCTCTCCATCGCCGCCGTGCCCTGCAGCGCCGCCCGCTTCGCCGCCGGGTTCACGGGATCCGTCACGGCGCTATCCGCGCTGTGCCTCTTCTACGCGGCGGCGAATTTCTTCTACTCGGCAGTGCCGCTCCATTCTTAGATGGCACAGCACATCGTGGACACAGTCAATGATTGGTCGAGGGTGCGACAGGTGCTCGATCTCGGCTGTTGCGGTCGCGGCATTCTGCTGAATGCCGTGGCCGCCCGCCTTAAAAAGGAAGGAAATTCGGGTCGGGTGATCGGATTAAGCGGCCCGAACAAAACCGAATTAGCAGCCACGCTTCGGGCTGCTAAGGTGGAGGGTGTGGAGGAATACGTAACGTGCCGGACAGGTGATGCCACAAAGTTGCCGTTTTCGGACAGAAGCTTTGATGCTATTGTGTCCGGCACGTTCGTGCACACGGTGGGGCGGGGGCACGAGGCCGATGTTGCGGCGGCGGAGAGGGGGAGGGCGGTGGCGGAGGTGGTGAGGGTGTTGAAGGAGGGTGGGATTGGGGTGGTGTGGGACGTTGTGCACGTGCCAGAGTACGTGCGACGGTTACAAGAGATGAAGATGGAAGACATTAGAGTGAGCGAGCGTGTGACGGCGTTCATGGTTTGCAGCCACGTCGTGTCCTTCAGGAAGCCCACTCACCACGTGCATGGCCCACCTGAGGTCAGGTTGGATTGGAGATTCTGCTGACATGAATTTTTTACACACAGATTACTACAGTCTATAGAGAGTGATACATACTGAACCATTTTGTACTTTTGTCTAAATGTTTTTCATTTTTTGTTTTGACTATGATGTTATGAAGGAAAACAGTGCTTGGCTGGGGTGGCAAAGTCGAACCATGCAAATGAGTGAAGTTAACTATATTTTATTGTATATGTTGTTTAATATGTGTATTGTTTTTTTTTTTTTTTAATAAGCCACAAGTTGATCTAATACGCGTATATTGTGAGTTATAATTTATATACATGCACCCAAACTTCGTTTGTAGAGTGTAGGCTAAATTTCTTTCACAAGTAACTAGTTCCACAGAACTATATATTGTTGGGTTGTTACCAGTGGCAGTGGGCGAGTGCTGGATTTAGAATTTTTTTTTTAGATAAAAAATAGTCTAATATTTTTTTAAAAACAATTATATAAATTTTATTAAAAATGATAATAAAAAATTAAAATAATGAAATTTAAAAGAATAAAATGGATAAATTAGTATCAATCTATTGTCTCTTTTATCTTTAAATTATTTATATTCATAATTAAAAAAATTATTTGGTGGGGATAAGATTTTTTATTTTTTTTTTTGGGGGCAAAAGAAATATTTATTTAATATATTTAAGTAAAAAAAATTACTTTAGGAACAATTACCCCATTACCCTCCATGTAGATTCGCTAATGGTTGTTAATAAAATTAATGTTGATTTTCAAATCAAAATTTGAGTAGAAGAAAAAAAATTGGGGCTAATTAAACCGTGACTTAGGTATAAAGTATAAACTATCATCCAAATATATTGGGTTCTTTTTCTATAATAGAATTGCGATTTGTAAATGGATGGACGAAAGTGGCATCCAACTGTTGGGAATGCTACTATAGAAATAACGGAAGTAAAATTATGTGACAATTGACATGTTTTGGAATGGGATTTCAAATTTTAGAGTAAATTGTAAGTGTAAGTAGTAAGTCTGAATAAAAATTCAAAGCAATAAATTGAAGTAGTATGTATGTCTCTATAAATTGTATTCGTCTAAGAAGAAAATTCATTAGATTGATTTGTCGAAAATGGTGACCCTCTTATATGTTGGTAAGATTTATCAACTTATCTAGTGCTTCCCTGATCAATATTCATTCAATCATTTGTTATTTTGTTTTTATTTTTGTTCTATATGCAAGTGTTTTAAGCTAACAGAGACTCATATAGTTTGAGGGTGACTTAACACTACTTGATCAGCTGTGGTTGAATTGTGACACCAAAGAAGTAAAAAAAGGGGGATCACGTATCGCCATCTAATTTATTGTTTGTGTTTCAAGTGTTCGCTCCATGTGAGATTTAAGTATATAAATAATTAAAGTTGATCATTAAAGCGATATAGTGCAACGAATTGACGGTAAATAAAAGTAGCGACATATGTTTCTAGACTCTAGTACAATTCAACTTTGTGGATGCTGTAATTTGATATGATAAACGTGGCAGGGGGCACCCAGCTGAAGTGTTATTCATGATCATAGATTTTTCTGGTTAAACTAACAATGTTCTGGATGAGTTAGTTAGGAGTTTACATCAGATGGTACTATCAAAATGGTTGTTGGTTATGAAATTAATGGTAAAGAACTAAAATAATTTAATAAAATTATGTAACGTTTTAAGTCAGTGGAGTCATTGGACATTGTATTGTTCTACCAAATATGATGTGATCTTCAGAACTAATTATGTTGGGTACATGCGTAATCATAGTTCATTGATCAATGACGTAGTAATTCGTAGCTATTAGCTTCACTGTTATTCTTTTAAACAACTAATATGATTATTAATTACAAAGGTCACCACCATAGACACCGGTTAGAAGAGTATATTATATGTTTTTTAACTCAAGAAAAAGGAAAAAAAAAAAAAAAGAGATTAAAAAGGACGTTTGAAAAAATTATCAAAAAAATTTTTAAACTTGATAATATTTCTAAATCTTTGATTTTAATCATGTTAAATGAGGTCGTGTGTTCATGTAGTCTATTTTACCTAGTAAAATAAAGTTTTGTTGTTGTATTAGCTTCACTCACATTTGTTAAGAACATGTGGTGTGCTAAATTGGATCTACAACATACAATATTAACCGCTATTATTTGAGGATTGGGTTCGTCTTTTGCCTTGTCATTGAACCAATTCTCTTTTGTCTCACTAAATCAGCAAGTGTGCATTATAAGACATTTTCGAGTTTTTATTTCCCTTCATTAATTGATTTGATAATAATGTTGATTCTCGAGCATGGTGGTAGCCTTTTCAAGTAGCACATGGAGCATGTGCTTCTGCCCCTCTTAAATGAACCATGTGTTGAGAGATTAATCAATTTCAATTGTTTTAAATAACTAATGTGATTAAACATATCCTTGTATATATGTCCTAATCTTGAGTGTGCGAGACAAATTTAAGTCCAAAATCAGTGCCATCTGGTTCTTACTATCTAGGAAGATATGAACATAGATCATTCTATGTGGGGAAGGTAACCTTTTTAGAATATTCTGGAGCATACAGCCTGTAATCTATTCTATAATCATAATCAGTGATAAGGATTCTGTAACTACCATAAATTGGCATCGTTTACTTTATAAAATAAAAATCTGATCGTGAGGTATTGTGAAAGAGTGTCTTTTATAGAATTATGTTCTTTAGAGTTTGTTCAATCGCTACCGTAAAATATTTATTTATATTTGATACACCTAAATCCTATATTAATTGTTAAATTCATATAATTGTAGGATTGGTAATTGGTGATGACACACTTTATGGGACACCATTAGGGTCACTTGACTATACGTTTGATCGTGTGTTGTTACAAATTTTGCTATTCACAAATTTACATTGTATGCTCCTGTGTTGTTAATATGTGACACAAGTGTTTCCCAAATTGACCTCATGTTAAGAAGTATATATTTCATGTGTGCAACATGTCATCAAGTGTGAAAAATAATGCTCTAACAATATGTTTGAGCAATAACTTTCCCATTTATGTTTGTTTTTTATGGGCCTAGTTATGTTTTCTTTAGGAGTTTAATGTGTAATCTTCTTTTTATCGTAAAACAATAAAATTGTTTATCGGTAAATCTAAAATGTGTTTACTAAGTGCAAAAATTAATTTTTACAACTTTTGGACATAGTTTTAAAACCTTTCTAAACCAAATCAAGTCATCATAGTTGTACCGTTGAATTCATCAACATGAAAATAATGGGATTGAACTATTATTCATATCTAACAACCTTATTTTCATAAGCAAAACAATGAAAAGAACATTTTTTAAGTTTTCAGCCACGATTTTCAAGCCTTTCTAAACCGATTCAAGTTGTAAAAGTTGCATTGTTGCATTCATCAACATGAAACAATGCAAATGATGCATTGTTCATACGAAATAACATCATATTTATAAGCAAAAATATGAAAAAATAAAATAAAAAATAAAGAAACTATTAAAGTGCAAAACATGATTTTTTGCATTTTTTAGACACTTTTTTCAAGTCATTTTAAATTGAGCCTAGATGTGGACCTTATATCATTAGATTCATTTACATGAAGATTATCGAACTTAATAATTTTTTGAACAATAAAATATCATAAATATTGAAAAATGCAAAAATCATTCCACGAACATTTAAACTACTTTTTTTTTAAATTACCTCATCAAGACAAATTTCTTAATAGTCTAATAGTCTAATACAAACACTAATAGTCTAATACAAAGTAAAACTAAAAAAAAAGTGCAATTTGTTGGACTTGGACAACCATAAGATCCAATGTTGGAGAGTTACTTAAACACTGCAATGTTGGTCAAGCATAATGTCACGCCACATGCTTGCAAGTCTGTATCAAAAACAAAATGCAAACAAATAAGACACATTTTATATGTTAGTTAAATATCCAATATGATGTATGTCTAAACTCATTAGACATTGATTTCCCCAATCTACCTTGCAATGAAACCCACTCTTCAAAATGCCTTCAGGAACTCAGACTTTCCTTCAATTCACGTTCGGCACAAGGATGGAAGGAAGCTTCAAACTGCAGCAATGGAAGATGGAAGAAGACAAGGGATGAAGATGGAAGACACCATGGAGAAGCTCTCCAATAAGTCTAGGAAGAATCGCCACAATAGCATTGAGAAGCCATTGATAAAACCCAAGAAATTCTTGCACAAGAATAAGAGAGAAACTCTCACAAACAATTCAACTTTTCATTAATTTGTCAAAAATCTAAGTTCTCTACATTCAGTTTTGGATAACTTTATATAGAAAAATGAATGTAACTGAATGTAATCGATTAATACGTTCATGTAATCGATTAATTACTCTTAAGTAATCGATTAATTATTCATATAATCGATTAATTTGTTCTTGAGTTTCCTCGAAAAGATGTATGAACAAAGTAATTGATTAATTCGTCATGTAATCGATTAACACAGAGTTTTCCCATTTCACAAAGTGGTTAGTAATCGATTACAAATAGCTGGTAATCGATTAACACAGACAGAAGTCCCTAGTAATGGGTTACAGATAGCTGGTAATCGATTAACACATACAGGACTTGTTCTGTGTTTATTCTGAGTTGGTGTGTTTCTTCATGCTTGTCCAAAATATACAAGTTTGCTTTGATGTGGTCTTGAAGGGTTTGAGTTCTAGCTCTTGTCATGGGTCCTCTAAAACTCATCAAAGCAAGTTTTTCAAGTTCTCCTTCTTGACCTTGAGCTTGCAATGGACCTCCATCACAATAGTTTCCCTCTTAGACAACCATTATATTTAAAGTAGTGAAAATATTACCTTAAGAACTAGTGATCCTAACTGCTAATACTAGATGTCCCGATAGTAATTCTAGTATCAGTCCCAACATTAGCAGTATTTAAAGTTAAACCATACAATTCTAAAAATTAAAAAAAATATATTATTAGAATAGAATATTGTTAACAAATGAAAAAAGAAAACTAGGATTTTTCATACCTGATTCAATCTTTTCTGATTCATCTAATTCAACTCTCAAATCATTGTAATTTTGCTTACTAGTTTTAAGCCAATTTTGGGCATAAATCAAAGCTTCAACCGTAGTGGGACTGAAGCAACTATGAAATGGATCAAGTACTCGGCCTCTTGTGTTGAATGCGGACTTAGATGACACAGTAGACACTGGAAAGGAAATTATATCTCTAGCCATGAAAGAAAGAACATCATATTTGGTTGCTTTCATTTTCCATCATGCCAAAATGTCAAATCCAAGGCTATCTTCTTCAATCCTGTCCTCCAAATGCCTTTTGAGCTCATTCCTCTTTTCTTCACCATGTGTGTTCTTCATTTTCAATCTAAATTGATTGTCCCAATCCTCATCCTCATCACCATTATTTGCATTAGCTATTGAGGCAATGTTTGAAGCTAGAGAGTACTAGAAGTACTACTATTAAAGGAAATGGGATGTTGCAATTCATATTCCGCAAACAATTTTTTGATGAGATCATCCAATTTTATCATCATGTCTTTGCTTTTCTTAAAACCATACATTTTCTTAAAACAGAATTCAATATACTCAAATTTGTTTCGCGATCAAGAAAAGCAGTAACAAACAAAAGATGGTTGATCTCACCGTTCTCCCAATACTTATTAAACTTCAGCTGCATATTTCCGCTCTTGATTAAATTCAACAAGGTTCATACTAACAACATTAGGGTCACTCTCACATCCCCTTCCAAGAGAAATGGTCTTTGGTGTTTTTTATCAACTTGCCTATTAGTGTTTTTCAGATAGTTTCTCACATGCCTTATCAAATTAGTGGTTCCATATTTAGAACTATTAGTCTTATATGATTTGCGATAATACTTTCAAAAAGCATCATCATTTACCCTATCAAAATGAACCCATACACTAGAAGAAGTTCTGAAAGGTTTTCTTTTTAGCACCTTTACTTGTGAAGATAAAGCTTCTGGCCTTTGTTGTGTTGGAACCTCTGGCACTTGTTTTGATATTGGTGGAGCTTCAACTACAGGCTCAATAGGACATTAAAAAGGAGTAAGTTGTGGCAAAGGACTTGAGACATTGACACTTCTAGTACAACTTCTATTTACCATTTGTCTAAGACAAAATGTGCAATATAAAAGAAAAATATGAACAACAAAATATAATCAATTAAAAACAATCGAGATAATTATATATATTCTGTAACGCCTCTCTTTACTCTCTTGTGCCTGATTGATTTTAATTAAAAACTCGTGTCCACTTGGTATTCTAGTTAACTAGTTCTAGCTAACAACCCTCAAAGTATAAATCAATTGCTTATTACTAGTGGTCCTTTTTTTTCTCAGTTTTACTAGTCCTAGCTAGTAAAGTGTTAACCACATTTTCATAAGTTTTTTAATTCTTTGAGGTCGTGTTTAAATCACTTATAAAGATGATGTGACAAGGGGAAATGATAGCAGTAACTAACCTTAGTGAGCTCCTTAAGCCTTAGAGTATTGGTAAAATAATTGCTTGTAAAACCTCTATTTTTCTAGGGCTCAAAACAACAATTTTCTTCCTGCAAAAGTCTTGGTAAAATAAGTGGCTTGATTCTCAAAGAATAATAGACCAAAAGTGAGCAAGAGATTGCGTGAAGCCTCAATTTTAGATGAATGAAAATAGAACAATGGAATAGCCAAATAAGGAGCATAGAGTGAGTGTCTGTGCAAAGCCCCGACTATAACAGAAGAATGAAAACAAAACAATAAATAGCGCATTAAGTAGTACTCTTTCAATTCTTTTTTATTTAACAATGTCAATTTTGACTTTTCAATTTATTTGATCAAATTTGGTGAAATAAAATTGAAAATGAAAAAAATAATGATGAATTGTAGAATCGTGTATTTGTGCGATTTATATATTAATGCACATTTTGGATATTAATATCCAAATATTCTATTTCACCCCCAATTATTAATTTTGAGACTGGAATATATTATTAGTTTGTCAGGGACATTTCTGCATATATAAGCTGGAACATAATTATTAATTTTAAGAAGTTGTAATCCGTTGTTCATTTTGATTTTATAAAATTTGAGGAAGGTAATTAGAGTGTCAGGCAGCTATATCTCACAATCGTTAGTTTTTTCCTCATTAAAAAGGAGAATCAAATTGTAGGTCGTTCCTCATTATAAATAAAAGGTTAAATTAATTAGCAACTCCCTAAAATATTTGAGAATTTTTACTTAAGTCCCCTGACTACAAAATAATTATATAATTGAATCCATGATCTTGTAAAAAATTTGTAATTAAATATCTAAAAATTAGTTTTTGGCGACTTGAAATAGCCAGAAAATGATCATTTGTGGCACTTATAAAAAACCTATATAGTACACACTCAAATACAAAATTTTTACAAGATCAAAATTCAATTACAGTTTTTTTAATTTGAGAACTAAATGAAAAATTCTCAAATAGTTCATACCTCTTGGTTAATTCAGCCTAAATAAGAAATACATCAGGCAGCTACGACATAATCAAATTATCTTGTTATGCAAGAATAACACCAACAACTGAGGTGAAAGAGAGTCACAAACACATACACATATATATTAGTCCTTGTTTGCCTTATAACACAACATTAACACACAATGACAGGGACATAGTGGTACCCTGTAAATATTCTCAGCAAAAAAGAAAAACAACTAACCAAACATGATGCGACAACCATGTTAGGGTAAAAAAAGAAACAAATAAAAAATAAATAGATAAATAAAAGAATCTCTAGATCGACTTGCGATAAACCAAACATAGTAGAGACTAGAACAGAACTAGAGGGTGAAGAAAAGGAAATATCCTCCATCACCAACGTCATCACAATTCAGATACATCAAATATGCTAGCTGGCTATATTCCAATAATTGCAATGAAGACCCCATAGAACAATTGTCACTAATGATTTTGGTGTCACTATCTTAAACATTGGAGCCATCCTTGACTATTTTGGTGACCTTAATTAAGAACCTTACTGTGTTGAATTCAGGGGGAGCTGCTTGAAGCATAAGCAAGATTGATTCAAGTCTAAAGTTTTGAGCTTTCAAACATGTAAAGGACAACTTGGAGATTAATTAGGATAAAATGTAAGAGAAAAGCAATTCTGAGGATCCTAAAGCATTGCATTCATTCTAATTCATAAATAACTTAAAATGGTTTAATAAAAATCACAAGGCTTTCATAAAATGGTTAAGTTTCAAACATGTTTCAAAGGTTTTTGGAAAAATGATTTTCTTGCTGTTTTAATCGATTACAACATCGTAATAATCAATTATTTTGTTCTTCACTTACCTTGGAAAAGTTTTCATGAACATTGTAATTGATTACATATCGGTTTAATCGATTATTATACCTTTGGTTTCTAGAAAACTGCCTTGTTGAACATTTTAATCGATTACCTAAAGGGTAGTAATCGATTACATACTTGTATATGTATTTAAAGATCTGCTGGGATAATTGATTACCAGTATACAGTAATTGATTACATAGGCTTATTTGAAAATAGCCTCTTCCTGCTTTACTCGATTACCATAGATGGTAACCGATTACATGTTGTGTTTAAACTCTAAATTTTGTACTAGATAATCGATTACCTCGATTAGTAATCGATTACACAATGTAATTAGAAAGGCTATGGCTCCTGCTTTAATTGATTACCATTTCTAGTAATTGATTACTCTGTTTCTATGACTAATATATTTTCCTGGTTTAATCGATTACCAAGGTTAGTAATCGATTACATAGTGTATTTTGAAAAAAAATGATCTTCTGTCTTAATCAATTACAAGACGGAATAATCGATTATTTGTACGATTGTAGAAATTTCAGAAAAGCTTATGAAGATTTTAATCGATTACATTCTTGGATTAATCGATTACATAAGCAAAATAATTAATTATTAGGCGCGTATTAATCGATTAAAGGTGTTACGTTTTTCTGTTATAAATAGGAAATCACTTTGCTTGATTTTGTAACGTTATATACTGATACCCATTGAGCCAAAACAGTTCTAAAAGCCTTTCTCAGTGTTTTCAAAGGATTTTTACATGCTTGCTCTATTTCTACATTGATCATGAGATTGTGACCCAATCTTGAGCAAGATTTCGTTCAAGGTTTAGTGAAGCTGATTCAATTTGTTAATTCAACCTGTGTTAATCCATCATTTGCATTGTTAATCATTGGATCATCAAGTTGTTTCTCTCCTTAATTTTTCTGTAATTTTCGTTTTGATTTTGGATGTAATTTTTGGTCTATTGTAATTGGGATTCTTGCTTGTAAACTAGAGATAAGGTTTCTCTAGGGGTTGTGCTGAGTAGTGTTCTCAATGGGTTTGTCTCTAAGAATCTAATAGTGTTTTAGATTTTTGTACTTTATCTAGAGTTGATAAAGGGAGACTTTGTAATTACTTGTAAGAACAGAAAATTGCAATAGTGGAACTCCATTCTAGTGTTGAGTGGAAGAAAACTGGATGTAGTTTCATAGTGTTTGAAGTGAACCAGTATAAATCTTTCGTGTTTTGATTCTTATCTTTATCTTGATCATATTTTGTCAATCTTGATTGTTTGGTTTTGCTTATCAATTAAAATTTTGAGCTATTGGGCTGAGCATTTGATTGAATAAGGTTTCTTGGTTTCAAAAGTGATAAAGATCCTAAGGGAAACTCTGATTTTGTTTAAGAATTTTTTTTTTAATTTGCCAAGCCTAACCAGTTTTTGGTTAAGTGTGAAGTGTTCTTATATTCTACAATTGGCATCAAGAGCTGGTTCTTGAAAGTTACTCAAGATCACTACTTTCTTTCAAAAATGAATACTTCACAAATAACCTTCAAGGAATGTGCTTCTTTAAACAGACCTCCTTTGTTTGAAGGGGAGAATTTCAGTTTTTGGAAAAATAGGATGAAGATCTTTATTCAATCTAATGACCCAGGTGCTTGGAATGCAATAGAAAAAGGTCCTAGGACACCCAATAACATGATTCCCAAAGAGTGGGATGAGATGAATGATGAAGAAAAGAGGATTGCTCAATATGATTTTAAGGCAAAGAATATGATAACTTCTGCTCTTTCTTCTGATGAATTCTTTAGAACAGTTAGATGTACCAATGCCAAGGAGATGTGGGAGATGCTAGAGATCACTCATGAAGGAACTGAAAAAGTGAGGAGATCAAGAAAGCACTCTTTGATACATGAATATGAGATGTTCAAAATGAATCAAAATGAAAGTATTTCTCAACTCCAAACAAGATTCACACACATAATGAACCATCTTTTGCGACTTGGAAAGACTTTTGATGTTGAGGAATAAAACATTAAAATTTTGAAGTGTCTCACTAGAGCATAGCAACCAAAAGTGACAGCTATCAAAGAATCCAAAGATCTTTCACAAATGACCATGGCTGCTCTTTTTGGTAAGTTACTTGAGTATGAATTAGAATTATCTCAACTAACCTTTGGTGAAGATGCAGATAGAAAAGGCAAAGGAATTGCACTAAAGGCTGCAGCACCTAAGGTGGAAAAAGAAGAAAACTCAAGTGATGAGGAAGATGAAGAAAACATGAACTTGTGAAAAAGTTTAGCAAGTTTCTAAAGAAGAATAAGGGCAAAAAATTCTCAAGAAATAACAAGAGCAATACCAACAACAACAGTAGCAACATCAAGAAGGTTGACAATAACTTCACATGCTTTGAATGTGGGAAACCTGGCCACATAAAGTCAGAATGTTCAATCTACTTGAAGAAATAACAAAGTAACAGCAAAGGCAAGAGAGAAGCAAAGCCAAGAAGAGCCTATATTGCTTAGGAGGACAATGATTCTACAACTTCCGAATCCTCCACTGAATTAGAGGAAGCTAACATGTGCTTTACTTCAATTGTCAATGAAGGGAATAATGATCTCTTACAAGAAGAAGATGAGGTAACCTCTGAACTTGATCAAGCTATTTTTGCTTTTCAAGAGATGCATAAAGAGGCTAAAAAGCTTGTTAAATCCAACAATAAGCTTAAGAAAAATATTGAAAATCATCTTGCAAAAATAATGGAATTACAAACTGGAGTTTGTAACTTGAAGGAAGAAAATGAAAAACTTACTTCAAGCTATAAATCAAGTGGTTGTTTTTGTGCCTCTTCCTCTACAACTATTGACAAATATGAAATGCTACAAAAAGTTTTTGATGAGTATAGATTTAATCAAGAAGAGAAATATATGCAGATTGTTTCAAAAAACAATGAGTTGATTGATATCTTGGAAAAACTCAACAAAGGAAAATGTGATTTAAATGATATGTTGAGTGCTCAAAAACAGTTTGGTGCACTTCTAGATTGGGGTACAAAAAAAGTTTTAAAAATGTTCAAAAGACAACATTTGTGCCTCCAAAATAGAAGAAGAAGAAGAAGAAACCAAGATTCAATCAAAATAGGTTCTTTAGAAATTCATATAAAGCTGTTATTTGTCACTATTGTATGGAGAGAGGACACACATCTTACCAATGTTTTGCAAGAAGATTCTATATACCAAATGGTAAGTGTATTTGGCTAGAAAAGAAAAAGCAAGCAACTAACCCTTTTGGACCCAACCTCAATTGGGTACCTCCTTCTATGAAGTGATTTGTTCTTTTTGTCGGTACGTCTTAAAGCAAGCTCTTCCTTATGGTATCTTGATAGTGGCTGCTCAAGACATATGACAGGTGACAAGTCCTTGCTCACAAATCTTACACTTAAAGATGGGGGCTATGTTACTTATGGAGACAACAACAAAGGAAAGATAATAGGTGAAGGAAATATTAGTGACAACTTGAACACAAAAATCAGTAATGTATTCTATGTTGAAGGCTTGAAGCATAATCTACTAAGCATAAGCCAACTATGTGACAAAGGTTTTAAAATCTCTTTTAATCAAGATTGTTGCATGATATGTGATGGTAAAAGTGGAGAAGTAATCCACATTGGCAAAAGAAAAGGTAATATTTATTTGCTTTCCATAGACCATGCATTCTTCCACAAGACTACATGCTTAATGAGTAAGTTAGATGAAATTTGGTGAAAAACAAAGGAACACTTCAAAACAACCAAGAGGGGGGGAGGGTGAATTGGTTGAACCTTGCCTAATATTCTAAAATGAGAGTTGCCACAAGATCTTTATCACATTCAAAAATTGTTTCAACACCAAGAATCAATATTCAATCAACTTCCCTTTCCAAGAACAATAGAAAACAGAGAATAACTTTCTGTGCAATGAAATTGATTCACAAACAAAGCAATTAAGAGATTAATAGAAGAGAAGAAAGAATAGCCACAAATTTTTATACTGGTTCACCTCAAACACTATGAGGCTACATCCAGTTCTTCCACTCAACACTAGAGTAGAGTTCCACTATTGCAAAAATATTCTTACAAGCAATTTTACAAGCCTCTCTTTATCAACCCTAGATAAAGTTCAGAAGTCTAAAACCCTATTAGACCCTTAGAGACCAAAA
>PYAF01002746.1:296264-333156 GCA_007407185.1 Glycine tomentella
ATTGGAATTCCTATTCCATGGTGTCAATCCAAATCCGTTTCTAATCCTTTTCCATTGATCCATTTCTTAAATCACAAAACCTAAAAAGCTGTCTTCAAAACAGAGCATTCATACTCTGTTTTCCTTCCAATTGAAGAATTGATTCCATTGCAAGGAAGATCGGGGCAAACAGGACTTGAATCAGTTCAAGAGTCCATCAGCTTTTGTATCTCAAATTGAACCTAAAGATATTAACCATGTCTTACAAGATGAACATTGGATGCATGTCATGCATGATGAACTGAATCAATTCAAAAGAAATGAAGTTTGGGAACTTGTTCCTAAACCATCATCAATTAAGCCTATTGGTACAAAGTGGGTTTTTAGGAACAAACTTGATGAAAGTGGAATCATAGTAAGAAACAAGGCTAGATTGGTTGCTAAAGGTTACAACCAAGAGGAAGGCGTTGACTATGAGGAAACTTATGCTTCAGTTGCAAGATTGGAAGCAATTAGGCTATTACTTGTATATGCATGCTTAATGGATTTCAAACTTTATCAAATGGATGTCAAAAGTGCTTTTTTAAATGGTTACATAGAGGAGGACATCTATGTTGAACAACCTCCAGGTTTTTCTTATTTTAAACATCCTATTCATGTTTTTAAACTTAAAAAGACCCTCTATGGTCTAAAACAAGCTCCAAGATCATGGTATGAAAGATTGAGTAAGTTCCTACTTGATCAATCTTTTGTGAGGGGCAATGTTGATAAAACCTTGTTCATCAAGAGGCATAAGGATGATATTTTATTGGTTCAAATATATGTTGATGACATTATTTTTGGTTCAACTAATCAAATGTTTTGTAAAGAATTTTCTGCAGCTATGCAAAATGAGTTTGAGATGTCTATGATGGGAGAACTAACATTCTTTCTAGGACTTCAAGTTAAACAAATGAAGAATTGGAACTTTTCTCAATCAATCAAAGTATTGCCTTGAAGTCATCAAGAAATTTGAAATGGAGAAAAGCAAAGATGCTGCAACTCCAATAGCAACCTCAACATACCTTGATTCAAATGAAAAAGGGAAGAAGGTGGATGAATCCAAATTTAGAGGAATGATTGGTTCTTTACTATATTTGACAGCTAGTAGACCACATATTTGCTAAGTGTTTGCTTGTGTGCAGGATATCAAGAAAATCCAAAAGAGTCTCACCTTACAGCGGTCAAAAGGATCATCAAATACCTCAAATCAACACTCAAAGTTGGGCTATGGTATCCTAAGGGTGCACCAATAAATATTATTGGATATTCTGATTCTGATTTTGCAGGATGTAAACTTGATAGGAAAAATACAAGTGGAACTTGTCATCTTCTTGGATGCTCACTCATATCATGGCATTGCAAGAAACAAGTTTGTGTGGCTTTGTCAACTGCTGAAGCTGAATATATCTCAGCTAGAAGTTGTTCTACACAAAGCCTATGGCTTAAACAACAATCGCAAGATTTTGGAGTTGATCTTAAGGAGATACCATTACTTTGTGACAACACAAGTGCAATAAGTATTTCAAAGAATCCTGTCATGCACTCAAGGACCAAACACATTGAAATTAGGCATCACTTCATAAGAGACCATGTGCAGAAAGGTAACATTAAGATTGACTTCATTGATACAAACAATCAATTGGCTGACATATTCACAAAACCCTTGGCTAGGGACAAATTTTATATTTTAAGAAACATGTTAGGTATACTTGATGAATCTAACTTAAACTAGCTTGTTTGATCATGCCTTTTCATGCTTGAATTTAATCCATTGCTAAAAACATCACAAAAGGCTATCACAAACTCAAAAAAGCTCTCCTATCTAATATTTTTTTCTGTAATAATCGATTACTTGTCAGGATAATCGATTATTTTCATTAAAAGTCATATTATCTATGATTTTTGAACTACTGTAATCGATTACAGCTAAGTGGTAATCGATTAATCTCTTATTTTTGAGAAATTGTTCTTCCTGGAATAATCGATTACGTATCAGGATAATCGATTACAATGAACAACATGTTATTTTCAATTTTAAAGTTTTTCTGGAATAATCAATTACAGGAAAATGGTAATCGACTACCTTTCAGTTTCTTTTTATTTTAGTTTTTAAAACTTTCTGGAATAATCGATTACACGTCGGGATAATTGACTACATAATCTCTGATACTTGCTTGGATTCTATTTTGACTGATATAATCGATTACAGAGGCATATAATCGATTACACATCATCTTCAACCTCTAAATGCTTGCAAAATAATCGATTATCTTACGGGATATTCGATTACTGTGTGTTAATTTTGTTTTCTAAATGTATAAAATAATCGATTACATTCTATTTTTAATCGATTATTTAAGCTGTTATTTGATTTCTGACAGTTTTTTTTTGGGTTTGGTAACTGCCCAATCCAATCAATCTCGTATTTAATCATCATTGATTTGTATTAACTGACTCTAACAACTATATTTTTGAATAATTTGAACGTTGATGATTGATTTTTGTCTATAAATACATGCTTTGCATCAATACTTGTCTTTGTTCCAGTATCTCTATCTTCTCTTGCTCTCTTTCTGTCTTAGCCCTCTGTATCTGTAACCTTTAGTTGTGTCCTTGCTCTCCACTCAAAATGTCTACACCAAAACGTATTAGGACTAGTAAGAGAAAAGTAGGGGAGTCTTCATCTAACCCACAGCCTCAACCACCCCCAAATAGGTTGGACATTTGGTTCAACAAAGAATCTGACAAATGAACTATTTGCAGTTCCATGCAACCAAGCCCATTAGTTCACCTAAGTATCTTAGCCTTGACTGGTTCATAAAGGAAGGATTTCTATTTCCTGCCTACCTAGAAGCCCAAGGCCTTAGGCCATTTGTTGAGATGAAGGGAACTTACTACCCTGACTTGCTAAAGGTTTTCTATACCTGTGCCAAAGGGTCTATGAATGGGAACCTCAAGTCTGTTGTCAAGGGAGTTGAGATGGAAATAACTCTTGAAATATGGGAAACAATTGCTAGAGTAGTGTGTGAGGGGGAGAGAAAATTTGAAGAGAATCTTGAGGGTTATAATAAGATGGATACCTATAGAGGTATGCTAACTGACCCCAACATGCAACTAAGGAATAGGTTGGGAACTGGCCCAATGACCCCTGAGGACAAGCTGCTTCATTATATCATCACCTATGTTCTCACTCCAATGGCAACAAACCATGCCCAAGCAACTAATGAAGACCTACAATTTGTGTATGGTCTGAAGCATTCCATACCCATGAATTGGGTAATTATCTTTCAAGAAGTTATCTTAAAATACAAAAGACTTTTCAACTATCCATTTCCGTATCTTGTTCTAGTATCTAGGTTCATTGATCATTTCAATATTGATGTGACCAATGAGGTGATGGACAACACCAACTCCTCAAACAACCTTATCCAAGAGAAACATCTGTCCAAGCTTAGATTAATAAAAACACCAGATGGATGGGTGATGGCAGAGCAACAACAACAAGTGCCTCCACAAATGCCACAACCTGATCCTGTTGATGCTAGTGATCAAGAGGACACCTCTGAAGACTCAAGGGAACCTAACCAGCCTATCTATACTCAATTTGAGTCCCTCATGCGGGAAAAGATGAATGGGCTGCTCAGCATGCATCATAAATTCAGGGCTGAGACTCAAAATCTTTTAGGGATATCAATGCAAGGCTAGATATTATTGAAGCCACTCTTAAAGTGGATGAATCTGAAGATTTTTGGTCTTTGTTTTATTTAGTTTATGAACTCTATTTTTTCTTTGTAATTTTAATGCTTTTTAGTTTTATCTTGTAATCATCTCCCTAATATTCATGAAATGCTATGTTTCTAGTTACTTATATCCGCTGTGCTTTGCCACTTTTTGACTTTAACAAGCCAAATAGGGGGAGAAAAAATTGATTCTAGTAATGCTCTGCATATACCTCTGTTTGCCCCTGTTTTCGTGCACATTTTTTGGCTAAAAATTGGTCTAAATGGTTTGTGTAATTTAGGGGGAGATAACTGTGAAAAATGATCGCATTAAGTCAATAAATCATGTGAATGAATGCTAAGTAACTCTCAGATGCTTTTAACACTTGTTCTTGCAAAGGTATTGAATTTTTTTTCAAGTTTGAAAAAGCTCAAAAAAGTGCTAAGGTGGTCCCTCAAATTAATCTCAAGACTCACTGCTAATCAATTAAAGATTTGACATGTTTAAAGCCAAAAAGGGGGAGATTGTTGAATTTAGGGGGAGCTGCTTGAAGCATAAGCAAGATTGATTCAAGTCTAAAGTTTTGAGCTTTCAAACGTGTAAAGGACAACTTGGAGATTAATTAGGACAAAATGTAAGAGAAAAGCAATTCTGATGATCCTAAAGCATTGCATTCATTCTAATTCATAAATAACTTAAAATGGTTTAATAAAAATCACAAGGCTTTCATAAAATGGTTAAGTTTTAAACATGTTTCAAAGGTTTTTGGAAAAATGGTTTTCTTGCTATTTTAATCGATTACAACATCGTAATAATCGATTATTTTGTTCTTCACTTACCTTGGAAAAGCTTTCATGAACATTGTAATCGATTACATATCGGTTTAATCGATTATTATACCTTTGGTTTCTAGAAAACTGCCTTGTTGAACATTTTAATCGATTACCTAATGGGTAGTAATCGATTACATACTTGTATATGTATTTAAAGATCTGCTGGGATAATCGATTACCAGTATACAATAATCGATTACATAGGCTTATTTGAAAATAGCCTCTTCCTACTTTAATTGATTACCATAGATGGTAACCGATTACATGTTGTGTTTAAACTCTAAATTTTGTACTAGATAATCGATTACCTCAATTAGTAATCGATTACACAATGTAATTAGAAAGGCTATGGCTTCTGCTTTAATCGATTACCATTTCTAGTAATCGATTACTCTGTTTCTATGACTAATATATTTTCCTGGTTTAATCGATTACCAAGGTTAGTAATCGATTACATAGTGTATTTTGAAAAAAAATGGATCTTCTGTCTTAATCAATTACAAGACGGAATAATTGATTATTTGTTCCGTTGTAGAAATTCCAGAAAAGCTTATGAACATTTTAATCGATTACATTCTTGGATTAATCGATTATATAAGCAAAATAATCGATTATTAGGCGCGTATTAATCGATTAAAACTGTTATGTTTTTCTGTTATAAATAGGAAATCATTTTGCTTGATTTTGTAACGTTGTATACTGATACCCATTGAGCCAAAACAGTTCTAAAAGCATTTCTCAGCGTTTTCAAAGGATTTTTACATGCTTGCTCTATTTCTACATTGATCATGAGATTGTGAGTCAATCTTGAGCAAGATTTCATTCAAGGTTAAGGGAAGCTTATTCAATTTGTTAATTCAACCTGTGTTAATCCATCATTTGCATTGTTAATCATTGGATCATCAGGTTGTTTCTCTCCTTAATCTTTCTATAATTTTCGTTTTGATTTTGGATGTAATTTTTGGTCTATTGTAATTGGGATTCTTGCTTGTAAACTAGAGATAGGGTTTCTCTAGGGGTTGTGCTGAGTAGTGTTCTCAGTGGGTTTGTCTCTAAGAATCGAATAGTGTTTTAGATTTCTGTACTTTATCTAGAGTTGATAAAGGGAGACTTTGTAATTACTTGTAAGAATAGAAAATTGCAATAGTGGAACTCCATTCTAGTGTTGAGTGGAAGAAAACTAGATGTAGTTTGAAGTGAACCAGTATAAATCTTTTGTGTTTTGATTCTTATCTCTATCTTGATCATAATCTGTCAATCTTGATTGTTTGGTTTTGCTTATCAATTAAAATTTTGAGCTATTGGATACCTTGGGCTGAACATTTGATTGAATAAGGTTTCTTGGTTTCAAAAGTGATAAAGATCCTAAGGAAAACTCTGATTTTGTTTAAGATTTTTTTTTAATTTACCAAGTCTAACCAATTCACCCCCCCCTCTTGGTTAAGTGTGAAGTGTTCCTATATTCTACATACTGCACTAGTTGAGTTATGAATACTTGATGCATGTTACAAATTCATGTTGTTCCATATTGGCTGGCTAAAACCGTGAGAGCAAGATATCAACATTCTAGGGATATTAACTACAACAACAATGTGTATTATTCTTTTGTATTTTTTTTTGACATAAGTTCACATACTTTATTCAATCTTCTCATGGGCCTCATCTCATTCATCAGATAAATTAATTTGTCTATTTAAAGTGCAAGGTTCTGCTAAAATTTGATAGGTCAAGATCAATATTAATTTAATTTAGACTTAAAATATTAAAAAATATTGCACGGACAAAGATTTAAAAAAGGTTCAACATGAGACAGTAAAACGAAGTAAGCCTTGGAAATCTCTGGTTGCTCTTCGGCTTCAACCTACAAAAATCAAAATACAATAAACATGTAAGAAGAAGAAGAAGAAAAAGAAGAAGAAGAAGAAGGAACTCGTGTGAACCAGTGAAGAACATGGGGGAACTCGTGAAGGCACGACGGAGACTGCGATTCTGCGAAGGCACGACAAAGGGATGAAGCCGCCACTTCCAACGAATCCTACGACAACAACGACGGTGACTTGGGGGCATCGAGGCTGCCATGGCACGAGTTAGAGAAACGGCTTAGCCTCAAACAGAGTTTGTGTTTTGAGTTTTAACTGTTTACTGAACTAATTGCTATTTTAGTATTTTTGAATTTTGTTTTTATGTATATTATTATTTTTAAAATAATATATATGTTTGGGTTGAGTTGGGTCATGGGTCTGAAATGAAAAAACCTGTTACCCAACCCATTCAATATGGGGTTTAATTGGGTTGGGTTAGGTTTGACCTAACCACTTAAAAAATTAGATCCAATATGTTTGGGTTGGGTTGGGTTAGCAGCTACCCAGACATGTGAACACTCCTAATTTTCAATCACTTTATCATAGATTAGAAAAACCATAGTGTTATAGATGGACACTTAAGGACAAGGTGAGTCAACGACAAAAAAGTTTGTTGGATGCTGCTAGCAATGGAGGGAGGTGGCGCAGAGAGACCATATGCATCACCAAACTACCTGCATCTTCAACTTCAAACTACCATTCATTTCTCCCCTTTTTTAACCCTAAAATTAGCTCTCACAATTTGTAAGGGGGCAGTTCCTATGATTGGCATATGAAGGTGTTAAATCATAAGGGTATGATGGGTATCTTACAAAAAAAAGGATTTTTTTTTGCCTTCTTAGTTTCAAGTGTTTTTGTGATTGAACACCGTTTAGAGAAGTAAAAGTAACATTCGAAAATAAAGAAATAACTTGTATAATTTTATTAAAGTTTAGAAAAGGTTGTCTTTTAACTCATTTAATAATATAAAAATTTTCTTAATCAAATTCATTTAATCTAATTAAAAGTTTATAGATCAAAGCATGAGTCATGAGAAAAAAAATATTCAATTGAGCAAATTTTCACATATACTAACACTATCGCTATATATACTTATATCTTAAGAATACTAACTAAAGAGGTTCCATGGTCTAGTGGTCAGGACATTGGACTCTGAATCCAGTAACCCGAGTTCAAATCTTGGTGGAACCTTTTATATGCTTTTTGGTTTTGGGAATTCAATGTAATCCCACTTCACCAGCTACAGAGGGCGTGTTCGCGATTCCACTTCCACACGCACAATAACATATTAGGCGCGCACTCACCACACCAATTCGCTTCAATGGCGTTCCCTCTCTCTCCCTCCTTCTTCAACTTCTCCGTTGCTCGAAACCGAATCACGTGCTTCTCGAAGAAGCACCACGGCCACGTCATCGCAAAGGTCACGGTTTGCAATTGCACCACGCGTGCCACGTCAGCGAGGAGTGTTGTGGAAAAGATAGTAAAGCGGCTGAGGAGTGTGGTTGTGGTTCCGATCGTGCTTGCGTCGTTTCTGATAAGCGCTTTGGTGGCGCCGTTGGTTGATTACGTGGCGTCTCCGGGTGTCGCCGAAGCGGTTCTGTATTCGCCGAACACGAAGGTTCGACAACGGGGGAAGTTGCTCTAAGGAGAGCCATCCCTGCCAATGCGAACATGAAGGCTATACAGGTTTGCTTCATTAACACCATGTTCTGTTGATCTTTGGCTCAAAGGTGGTAATTGCTTTCTTTTCCTTAAAAATAAGACAGTTACTTAATCTAAATGAGTTAGTTAACCTAAAGTTCTAAAAACGCATTACATTAAGGATAGGAGATACAAGGTATTGGATGGTTAAGGACCAAGGGAGGAGGGCCTCTTCTAACAAAAAAAAAAAAATTAACTTCTAGCAAACTAATATTTGTCGGAATAAAAAATAAAAAGTAAGCACATTGCATTAAGGGTAAAATTGGATGAGCAATTAATTAAAGAGTTCAATGAGGTTAAGGGAGAAGGGAAGGGGGAAAGGTTGCTGGTTCGATCACGGCTTACAAACTAACATTCTAACAAACCAATATTTGCTGATAAAAAATAAGTAAAGAAATAAGTAGAGTTCAATAAGAATGCACTTAAGATAGATACTAGAAAAGCGAACAACCTTACATTAATGGAAGATCGGGAAAGAGTTCAATGAGGTTAAGGGAGAAGGGAATGGGGAAAGGTTGCTGGTTCGATCACGGCTTACAAACTAACATTCTAACAAACCAATATTTGCTGATAAAAAATAAGTAAAGAAATAAGTAGAGTTCAATAAGAATGCACTTAAGATAGATACTAGAAAAACGAACAACCTTACATTAATGGAAGATCGGGAAAGAGTTCAATGAGGTTAAGGGAGAAGGGAAGGGGGAAAGATTGCTGGTTCAATCACAACTTACAAACTAACATTCTAACAAACCAATATTTGCTGATAAAAAATAAGTAAAGAAATAAGTAGAGTTCAATAAGAATGCACTTAAGATAAATACTAGAAAAGCGAACAACCTTATCATAATGGAAGATCGTGATTGGATATTTGGATGATTCATGTGACTGACTTATCATACATGATAGATTTTGATTGGATGATTCTTGACCTATCATATATGAGGAATTATGGATGAATGACAGTTTAATTAAACTTGTGTTATTTATTCTTAATTAAAGACTTTAGACTTATTTAATAAAAGGTTATTATCTTAAGTAAGCTTAGTAGAATAACACAAACAAATAAGAACTCATTTTGATAAAATTCTCCATCGACCTTAAGTTTAAAAGAGCTGTTAGATTGTTAATCTAGACTTGGAGAGTTGAGCCTCGAAGCTATTCTGATTGAAGCAGTTAAAAAATGCACAATGGAGAGATGCAAAGTCAAAAGAAATTGCAACCTTAGAAGCTAACAAAATTTTGGACGATGGAGAGCCTGCCAGCAATGGGTCTACAAGATAAAAGCATAATTTTGGTAGACTGGTGGAATGCCACAAGGTTAGGCTTGTGGTAAAGGGATTCACCCAAGTTGAAGGCTTTGACTTGCACGGAACCTTTTCACAAGTGGCAATAGCTTGTATTCGTTGAGTTTTCGTGTCAGTAACACTGTTAAAAGGATGGAGACTTCATTAGATGTTAAAAACACTTTCATGCATGATGATTTAGAAGAGAATATTTATATAAGGCAACTCCTCAGCTTCAAAACAAATGGAGCAACAAAGACTGCTGAATTTGGAAGTCAATTTATGGACTTCTTCAAGCATCATAAAACTGGTTCTCTAAGTTAGCAGCTTTGAGACAGTATGGGTTTGTTCAGTCCCTTGCTGAGTAATTGCTATTTGCATATCCCAAAGGCAAAATCTTTATGGGGATGTTAGTATATGTGGACGAGATTATACTAGCAGAGAATGATTTAGAGGCTTGTTTGGACTTCAAAAGTTATTTGAACAAAAGTTTCCATATCAAGGATTTCAGGTGCTCAAGTATTGCTCAGGAATAGATGTAGTGAGGTTACAACAAGGGGTATTTTTGTGCGAAAAAATAAAATAAAAATATGCATTGTACATAATATCAGCATGTGGTCTCCTTGGATGTAAACCTGCTGACTCTTCCACGGAAAAGGGGCAGAAATTGGTGCCAGTAGAATGTGAGGAAATGATGTATGCCTTGGTTTATCGATAACTAGTTGTTTGACTAATTTACTTGGCGATCACTCACTTGGAGATCTATTATTCACTTCATTTGCACAATCAACTAAAAAAGAACACCTCGTGACAGCCATGCATGTAGTGCAATATCTCAATGGCAATCTTGGACAAGCGATACTACTGTTGGGTCAAAACGGACCCTCGAATCAAATGCAGAAGCAAAAAAACGTAAGACGAGAGAGAACACAATTAATATGTTTAACGTGGAAAAATCTTCTTCAATGTGAAGAAGAAAAAAAAAACCACGAGATACTAATCTAGAATCAAACTATAACAATAATGGGTTACAAGAATCAAATACACCAACATGGTGGTTCACTCAACCTCTCCAACAATGGTGATAATCAAACTTCCTAGAGTGTTTCACTCAAACTCTTTCTAGAGATATCTCAAATGCAAAGCACAAGGCTTGCTCAAATGTGCTCTCAAGAATGTCACTAGAGGCGTCAAATTCTGACCTAATCTCTGTGACGATCTTGGTTTCGTCTGAGTCTAAGTCTAACCTACCTCCACCCTCAACTAATGTATTTATAATGGTGGATTAGGTTTAGGGTTTTAGAACCCTCAATGGGCCTGGGTCAGCATTGGAGGAGTAGGGCTCAATCCAACAATTCTCCTCCTATGACTTAAATGCGTCGGCTTCAAACAGGAGCCCGGCCTCTTCAATCAACTAGGAGCCCGGCTTCTTCAATGCGTTAGGTTCACCAACCCGGCATCTGTGTTGGCTTTAGCAACAACCCGACATTTTCAATGCGATAGGTTCAACAACGCGACAATCTCGGCATCTTCAATGCGACGGGTTCAACAACCCCGCACCTTTACAATAATCTTCAAATTTCCTTACTGGTACCGGCTTGATCATTATATCAGATCAATTCTGGTAGGTGTGCACTTTGCCAAGTGCGAGCTGTCCAGCCTCCACCATATCCCGGATCCAGTGATACCTTACATCAATATTCTTGATGCGGGAGTGATAGGTCGAGTTCTTCGCAAGATGAATTATGCTTTGATTGTCACACATCAGCTCGTACTTGTCTTGATCATGGCCGAGTTCCATGAGGAACTTCTTCATCCACAACATTTCTTTGCTTGCCTCTATAATGACAATGTACTCGGCCTCGGTTGTCAAAAGTGTCACATACTTCTGCAATCTTGATTGCCAAGAGACTGCTCCTCCAGCAAATCTCATCAAGTATACGGTCGTCAACTTCCTCGAGTCGGAATCTCCCCCTAAATCGGCATCCGAGTAACCTTGCAACCCAGATTCACCTTCTCCAAATCGGAGGCATAAATCGGTTGTACCTCGGAGGTACCTGAAGATCCACTTCACTGCTTCCTAGTGCTCCTTGCCGGGGTTCGATAGATACCGGCTTACCATACCAACTGCATACGCCAAGTCGGGTCTAGTGCAAACCATTGCATACATCAAGCTTCCGACTGGAGATTGGTACGGGGTCATCAGCATCTTGGCTTTATCTTTATCAGACCTCGGACACTACCTTTTACTTAGCTTCATGTGCCCGGCCAAGGGGGTGCTAACTGTCTAGGCTTTGTCCATGCTGAATTTCTTCAAAATCTTCTCAACATACTTCTCTTGACTTAACCACAATAGCTTCTTTTTTCTATCCCGGATGATCTTCATTCCAAGAATCTGCTTTGGAGGGTCGAGGTCCTTCATTGCGAAGGACAAACTCAATGTCTTCTTCAAGGCTGCAATCTTTTCTTTGCTTTGCCCTACAATCAACATGTCGTCAACATATAACAACAAAATCAGAAAATCTCCATTATCATACCTCTTCACAAATACGCAGTGGTCAGCCTCAGTCTTCATGAACTTGTGATCAGTCATGAAGGATTCAAACTTCTTGTACCACTGCCGAGGTGCTTGTTTCAAGCCATAGAGACTCTTTTTCAACAAGCATACCATGCCTTCGCATTGCAAAGCTCAGAACCCTTCAGGTTGCACCATATATATCTCTTCTTCAAGATCTCCGTGAAGAAATGAGGTCTTCACGTCCATTTGCTCTACCTCGAGGTCCATTGAAGTTGTCATGGCTAACATAGTTCGGACCGAGGTCATCTTCACAACAAGAGAGAAGATCTCTTCAAAATCAATCCCCTTCTTCTGATTGCAGCCTTTCACTACAATCCAGGTTTTGTATCTGACTTTTGGCCGTTCTCTTCCTGTTTGATTTTATAAACCCACTTGTTCTTCAGAGCTCATCTCCCTTTAGGCAGATCGGTCAACTCATAAGTCTGATTCTCATGCAAAGACTTCATCTTGTCCTGCATTGCCTTCTTCCACTCTCCTTTTTCTGACCTCGTTATGGCCTCATCATAACTCTGAGGCTCACAGTCTTCAACAATGACAGTGTATTCATGAAGTGGGTACCTTGTAGAAGGTCTTTTTTCTCTAATGGGGTGTCTCGGCTGTTCTTCTTCAGCCACTTGAGAATCCGGTTCATCATCATCATCCCGGTCCTTGTCATCAACCTGGACCTCAGTATCTTGGTCCTCATCAGCTTCTTGTTGGTCATCATCTTCAGCATTGGGCTCTCCCCTTGCTTCAGCTCGGACAGGAGGGACGAGTTCTTCACTTCGAACAGTAACCCGGACTTTGGGTTTCGAGATGTCATGAAGAGTCCCATCTTTATGAAAGATCACATCTCGGCTTCTCATTATTCTCTTGTTGACAGGATCCCAAAGTTTGAACCCGAACTCAGTTTTCGGCTAACCGAGGTAGTATTCCTTCGTCTTTGCATCGAGCTTTGCCCTTTCATCTTTAGGGCTATGCACGAAAGTTCAGCATCGAAACACCTTCAGGTGTTCATAAGTTGCTTTTTGACCAGTCCAGACTTCCTCTAGAACTTCTCCTTCAAGCGGTCGTGATGGTGAGAGGTTGATCAAATCAACCGCACTTTTAACGGCTTCTCCCCAGAACGTTTTCGGCAACCCGACATTGGACAACATACTTCAGACCTTCTCTTTAATAGTTTGATCCATCCTCTCAGCCAGTCCATTCAATTGTGGAGTCTTGGGGGGTATCTTCTCAAGTCGGATACCGGCTTCTCTACAATAAGAATCAAAGGGACCGCAATACTCACCACCATTATCTGAGCGAACAACTTTCAACTGCATGCCAGTCTGCCTTTCCACCATAGCATGGAATTCTTTTAAAGATTTAAGTACCTGGTCTTTTGTTTTCAACAAATAAACCCACACTTTGCGGGAATGGTCATCAATGAAAGAAACAAAATATTGAGCTCCACCAAGTGATCTCTCGGACATGTAGCAAACATAAGTGTGGACGAGGTCAAGAATATTCTTGTGTCGTCTGGGTTGATCCGGTCTTACAAACGAAACCCGGTGCTGCTTTCCAGCTAGGCAGTGCGTGCAACTCTCCAGCACTTGACCCTTCAACCCGGTCAATAGTTGTTTCTTCTCCAAAATTTAGAGTCCTTTCTCACTCATGTGGCCAAGACGCTTGTACCACAACTCCAAGCTTGGTCCATCCCAGACAGAATTGGCTTCACCATCATTTATCTTTCCTTGCATCACATACAAGGAGTCTTCCTTCTTTCCTCGAGCCACGACCAAGTTTCCCTTGGCCAACTTCCATCTACTTCCTCCGAAGTAGTTCTCTAACCCGGCATCATCTAGCTTGCCAACTGAGATCAGGTTCAATTGCATGTCAGGAACACGCTTTAAATCTTTCAACACAAGTTGACACCTGACATCCGTGGTCAGGGTTACATCACCGACACCACCTAATTTTCCATCTTCACGACACCAAAATCTCCCTCTCTGTAGGCAGAAAAGAATCCCTTATGTGGGGTTACATGGAATGAGGCACCGAAATCAACAATCCAAGTGTAGTCATCATAAGTTATATTCAAAATTTGTTTACCAAGGAAGAATATCTCGGCATTCGGGTTAGCAGCCACAGCCGTGGTGCTCTGATCATTCCTCTTCTTGGGAACAATTTGATCTGGCTTCACACAACCGTTCTGTTCATCATTCTGCAGAATCCTGCAGTCCGGCTTTTTGTGTCCTACCTTCCCACAGTAGAAGCACTTCAAATCATACTTTGGCCTTGACCGGCCTCTAGACTTGTCACGTCTATCCCGGTCCCGGCTCTTGCCACGATCCCGGAAGTCAAATTTTCCTCTATTCTCAGCAATAACAAAGTCTGCATCTTGTCATTAATTTTCATATTGGCTTTGGACAATTGATTCAAAATACCTTTGTAGGTATTGAGGTGCTCAATCATACTTATCTTGTCCTTGTACTCCAGCTTCAGAAGTCGACGAACTAGGTGTGCTTTGTTCCTGGGAGTCTTCTTCTGAATCATGGATTTCAGCTTATTCCACAATTTGTACGTGTTCGTAAACTCGGACACGTGCTCAAAGAGACTTTTGCCAATATATTTCCTTATCATGGTAACCGCCTTATGACTCAAGATCTCACAGTCCTTGTCGGTCATGCCCGTTGGCCTCTCCTCAAGAATAATGGGCTCATGCAAATCTCTGCAAATAAGATGATCCTCCATCATCGATCTCCAGTAATTTAAGTTGTCTGCAGTCAGCTTGAACATATCCCCGTCGTGAGTTATATCACTGGTCTCCATCTCGTCTCCTTTAGAACCCTAGAACCTGGGCTCTAATATCACTGTTGGGTCAAAACGGACCCTCAAATCAAATGCAGAAGCGAAAAAACGTAAGACGAGAGAGAACACAATCAATATGTTTAACGTGGGAAAACCTTCCTCAATGTGAAGAAGAAAAAAAACCCACAGGACACTAATCCAGAATCAAACTTCCACTATAACAATAATGGGTTACAAGAATCAAATACACCAACGTGGTGGTTCATTTAATCTCTCCAACAATTGTGATAATCAAACTCCCTAGAGTGTTTCACTCAAACTCTTTCTAGAGATATTTCAAATGCAAAGCACAAGACTTGCTCAAATGTGCTCTCAAGAATGTCACTTGAGGCGTCAAATTCTGACCTAATCTCTCTGACGGTCTTGGTCTCGTTTGAGTATAAATCTAACCTACCTCCACCCTCAACTAATGTATTTATAGTGGTGGATTAGGTTTAGGGTTTTAGAACCCTCAATGGACCTGTGTCAGCATTGGAGGAGTAAGGTCCAATCCAACAATTACTACCAATTGAGAGTGATTTGAGGTTGTACGCCTATTGCGATGCTGATTGCGGAAGCTGCTCAATTACACCGAGATCAGTGACATGCTAATTTGTAATGCTTGGGAAATTGCCCATATCTTGGAAGACAAATAAGCAGAGCACGGTACCCTGTTCTTCAGGAGAAGCAAAGTATCATGCGATGGTAGCAGCCCCTAGTGAGTAGTATTGTTGAAGTCCCTTGTGGATAGATCTCGAAGGGCCTATGAGGTTATACTGTGATATCAGTCTGCTATCCACATGGCAGAAAATCCTATTTTCCATTAATGGACTAAGCACATCGAGATAAACTTTCACTGTGTGAGGAAGCAACTCTAGGCTGGGAATATTATGATGACTCATATGCCATCTATTCATAGTTCCAACCTGCAGACATTTTCACTGGGGCTCTCACTTGACAACAATTTCATTTTCTATTATGCAAGTTGGGCACCGGTGACCCCCTTGACCAACTTGAGGGGACAGGGGAGTAGTGGAAAGTACTCCCTCCATTTCAGAATATTTGATATTTTAGAGAAAACAATTGCTCCAAAATAAATGTTCTTTTACAAAACCAATACAACATTAAATATATATATATTTTTGGATTAGATTACCCTTAATCAATACAGTGGGAGTAGTGTATAGTAAGAGTATATGAGTAATTAATTAGAGAGATAAAGGATATATTAAGAAGTTACCAAATGTTTTTCTTTGAAATTCAATAAATTAATTGTATTCCTTAATTCTTGTGCCAAAACCTTAAACGTTATATAATATGGATCGAAGGGAGTAGATATCTGTTGTAATCAGTTATAGATGATTACTGACAGATATTGGAATTTGGAAAGTAACTATTGGCTGTAATATTTATTGTAATTAGTTAGTGATGATTTCAGGATATGATACGTATACATTTGGTAAATTAGAATGTACATTGCCTAGGAATTCTTATATAAGGCAGTAGCTGCCTATTTTTACATCACTTCTAAATAATATATCCCATCATCTGATTAATGTGGAACGAGAGGATACATGCTCTTCAGTTTTTATTTGCTCATTCTTATATAAGGCAGTAGCTGCCTATTTTTACATCACTTCTAAATAATATATCCCATCATCTGATTAATGTGGAACGAGAGGATACGTGCTCTTCAGTTTTTATTTGCTCTTCGAACTTTTTAATGATCAGCATTATATGTTGTGTCTTTTTCAGGACACACTCGGAAGATATATTGTACCTGTTGAGGATTCCGCAAAGAAAACCTTATGGAACAATGGAGGGGAATGTGAAGAAAGCTTTCAAGGCATTCAATAATTTATCTATTTATCTATTTGTTTTTTTTTAAATCCTTTGTTCTTTGCTGTTTTTGTCTGAGAAACAAAATACTGATTATTAGGTGATGTAACGATGTAACATCTCTGAAGGTTTGCAAGATTTATTTCTCATTTTATTGAATAACAAATAGGTCAAATGGTTTAAATTTCATACATGCATGAGATTGGTGGTTTTTCCATCCTCCATCACACCAACAAAGCCTTGCTACATCTCTTTCGTTGATAGAAAAATTGGGGCATATAACTTCACATTTTTTCAATGGATTTTTTGTTGGATTAAACTTTAATAATAATGAATTAGATATATGAAGAGTCATGTCCCTAGGTGAAAAAGTTACTCAAGTGAAGAGTCATGTCTTTAAGTTTCTTTAAGTTTACTTATAAATAGCATCTCATGTAAAAGGCCAAATGTGTGGCTTGGCAGACCATTATCAAAATACATCAGAAGTATTCTACCAGAGAAATTGTTGTGTTTGTGTGAGTGCACCAGTGTGTGTGAGGACCTGTGATACCACAAATTGGTACCAAAGCGTGAGAAAATGGAGAATTAGCCAAGTAGTAGTCTGCTACTACCCTGCCTTACAAAGGCTAATTACGAAAATTGGAGTATCCAGATGAAAGCTCTTTTGGGAGCCCATGATAGTTGGGAGGTTGTCCATGGTGGTTTCGAGGAACCAACATCCACAACAGGATATACGCGGCGCAAAACAAGACATTGAAGGAGACGAGGTTGAAAGACAAAGGGGCGTTGTACATGTTATTCCGGACTGTTGATGATTCCGGGTTTGAGAAGATCACTGGTGCAACAACTTCAAAGGAGGCGTGGGACATTCTTGCAAATGTCTACAAGGGAGCCGATCGAGTTAGACAGGTTCGACTTCAAACTCTCCGTGGATAGTTGGAAGGAATGAAAATGAAGGAAGGATAAGGGGTATCCGGTTTCATCACTCGGGTCCAGACCGTAGTAAATCAACTAAACAGAAATGGAGAGGTGTTGTCCGATGTCAGAGTGGTGGAGAAAATTCTGAGGTCTCTCACTGACGACTTCAAGAATGTTGTATGTGCGATTGAGGAGTTAAAGGACGTAGCAACGCTCAATGTTGACGAACTTGCTGGTTCCTTGGAGGCGCATGAACAAAGAAAGAAAAAGAAGAAAGAAGAGTCACTGGAGCAAGCACTCTAGACAAAAGCTTCAATCAAGGACGAAAAGACACTCTATTCTCAAAACTTTCGAGGTAGAGGGCGTGGCTATCGAGGTCGAGGAGATGGTCGCGGTAGTAGAGGCCGCGGTCAAGAAGGAAGGAATAAGGAGCAGGCTGAATCAAGTCGGCAGAATTGGCGAGGCCGAGGTCGAGAAAAAGCCGATATTCAAATCAATCGAATGTAGAATGTTTTAAATGCGGAAAGTATGAACATTACTCGAGAGATTGCAACTCGGATAGATGTTACAACTGTGGTCGAGTCGAACATTTTGCGAAGGATTGCCGAGATGAAAGAAGAAATGAAACTTCAAACTTTGTTACAGAAGGAGAAGTAAGAGATGGAGGAATTCTGATGATAACTAGAAGTGAAGTCAACCAGGGATTCGAGATGGAATGATATCTAGACACTGGTGCAAGCAATCATATGTGTGGGCATAAGCATTTGTTCAGGAATCTGAGACAAATAGAAGCCAGACATGTTTCGTTTGGAGATGCTTCAAAGGTTGATGTCAAAGGCCGAGGTACGATTTGTTTCTTGCAGAAAGATGGACGAATTGGGCGCTTCCGAGATGTCTATTACGTGCCCGATCTAAAAAGTAATATTCTTAATGTGGAAAAGAGGATTCAAAATTCCAGAAAAGGGAGGAGAGGATTCTCGTTTGTGTCTCCAGCATGAGGCTGTTGAGAGAGCGTCTCTGAGAGGTTGAGGCAACTCTTGTTGAGAGTGTTTCCACCATTGTTGGTGAGGTTGAGTGTCTCCGGCTGAACTTGAGAGTGACAATAACCATTATTATTGAGAATAGTGGATTATTTTGGACTAGGTCCCGTGGGTTTTTCTTTTGAAGGTTTTCTCCCACGTAAAGCTATTGTTGGTTGAGTCTGGTGACTCCCTAGTGTTTGTGGTTGGTTGAGGTGTTGCTCCCAACAGAGAAGGGGATTGTGTGTTTAATCCCATCAAAGTAAGACAGTCCAACCGAGATCCGTGTAGATAATAAGTTAGCAATCGAGTTAGTTAAGAACCCGGTCAATCACGAAAGGAGTAAGCATATCGACGTCAGATTCCATTTCATCCGAGATCAAGTAAAAGGAAAGAAGGTGGAGTTACTTCATGTGACAAGCTGAGATCAAGTCAGAGATGTTTTCACGAAGCCATTACAGACATTGCTGCTGGAAAATTGTAAGAAGATGTTGGGGATGAAAGATGGAAGAAATATTTAAAGTTTATGGGGGGATTTTGTTGGATTAAACTTTAATAATAATAAATTAGATATGTGAAGAGTCATGTCCCTAGGTGAAGAAGTTACTCATGTGAAAAGTCATGTCCCTTGATGAAGAAGTTACTCATATGAAGAGTCATGTCCCTAGGTGAAGAAGTTACTCATGTGAAGAGTCATGTCCCTAGGTGAAGAAGTTACTCAAGTGAAGAATCATTTCTTTAAGTTTGTTTAAGTTTACTTATAAATAACATCTCATGTAAAAGGCCAAATGTGTGGCTTGGCAGACCATTATCAAAATACATCAGAAGTATTCTACCAGAGAAATTGTTGTGTGTTTGTGTGAGTGCACCAGTGTGTGTGAGGACCTGTGATACCACATTTTTATAGTATTTGCTGCACCTCACTAGATTATCTTCGTGCATCTTTAACATTATATTTGGTCTGTTAATAGCATCTTGTTGTGCAATATTCACTTGAGGAATTTGAATTTTGATGATTTCCTTCCTTTCATCAGATAGCAGTAGATGAAAAGGATTCTATATTGGCTAGTATACCAGCAGAACTGAAGGAAAAGGGCTCTTTGGTACATGCATCTCTAATAGAGGGAAAGGAATGCTTAAAAATTGCATCTTCTGGAATCTATGAATATCAGCATTTTTGTATATCTTGATATAATTATTGACATTTTAGATACCAACATTCATGATCTAACTCCCCTCTATTTGGGGGAAAAAAAAGAGTAGCCATTTTGAATTTCAATAAAATTGATTATTTTTATGATGACCTCAATTGAATTAGTTTCTGAGGTTATACTTAAGATTATAATAGTCTTTTCATTGCAAAATGAATACAATATGCTATTGTCAATGTTTCTCACATGAAACCAATATACCGTGTGCTTGTGACAAAAAAAAGCTGGACGTAAGAAAAGGTTTCATTTATAGAAATTAGAATGTGAAATTTGGTCAATGTTAATTATTTTCAGTTCAATATGTTGTCTTTTTGTAGGATTATATCTACTACAATATCTTATAATTGACGAATTATGCGAAATTGGTAGTTATGGTTCATTGTAGAAGCTGCCACAATGATGTCAATATTTTGCTGGGGGGCTTGCAAACTCTCCTTCAGTCTATAAAGGAACAGGATGCAGATAAAGTATCTGTGAGCCTTACATCTACACTGGATACTGTAGCAGAGCTAGAGTTGTTACAGGTAACTTCAAACTAGACTATATGATATCATCTTTAATCAATGGTAATTACTTTCACTTCTCCAATAAACTTGACTGAATTTATCCAACAACTATATTATGATCATATCCAGAATGAACTTAATTTTGTTGCAACAGGCACCGGGATTATCATTTTTGTTGCCAGAGCAGTATGCACAACAATATCCTCGGTCAGTGACTCCAACTGAAAGTCTGTCAATCACTACTTTGATGTAATACATAGATCCGTGTAATGGAGAATTGGGTTTTTTCCACCCTTAAATCTTGAACATACACCAGACCATTTGACATGAGTCCTCCATAAAAAAAAAATAAAAAAGATTTACTATTAGTCATTCATAGCTCAATTCCTTGGGAAAACTAAACCACAGAACATGTGGAAAATCAATATCTTCCCATTTCTTTTAGGCTTTCAAGGAGAGGAACTGTTGAGTTCACCATTGAGAAAGGAGATGGTTCAACATTTTCTCCAGTTGGTGGAGAGCAGAAAAATACTGCCACCATTCAGGTATATTCACTCCATAAGTTTTCTTTATTGGTTGCTGATTTGGTGGGTTTCAGGCCCTCTTAAAGGACCCATAAGCAGTAAGAACAGGTCCACATTAAAGAATACATCAAAATTGCAGCTTGGTAAATGGTGCATGAATAAGTAACTGCTAGTAGGTAGTATATTAAAGATTAACTGATAGGCCTTTGTTTTCAGGTTGTTATATATGGATACTCAGCTCCATTAACTGCAGGGAATTTTGCAAAACTGGTAAGGTAGTGGAACGGTACTTCAGCCTTCTGAATTTTCCATATGGCTATTCCTTGCCAATAACCATCATGTATACCATTCTTGATTTTCATCACTTTGATGGTTCATCCAATATAGTTCAGATTTCCTATGTTCTCTGACTGAACTAAATCAGTAATGTTCTTTTTTTATTTTAATGGTTAATGATCTATGATTTATGTCTCAGTCATTAGGACCTACTTCTCTTGATTTTTTCATGCTATCACTGTAAATAATGCAGTCAATTAGTTGTTTTCTTGTGAAAAATACTAAAGAGTTTCTCAAGATCTAGAATTTTATACCAAAAAGAGTGGCTTCCAAATACTTCAACTTTAGTTGAGGCTAGATGCATGCTGAAATTTATGCATTATTCTGTGTAAAGATAAACAGAATATGTTAACTGGAATACCTAGATTATCAAATTGAAAATATAATATGGAATATTGCCACTCTTAGAATATCTAGTTTTAATTGTGCATATGAAGTTGTATTATATGGCATAATTCCTGTTTATAAGTGGTTTTGGTGTCTTAGACATCTAGATTATTAAATTGTATAACCTAGTGGAAACATCACTCAGTTCCATAATCCTTCTGGTGATGGATGGAGCCTATAATGGCGCAAAGCTCAATTGTATCAACCAAGCTGTTATTTCAGATAATGGAGTTGATGAGAACACTGGTTATAGTGTTTCCCTTGGAAATAATGCCCTCTGGACAATTTGAGCTCCTTTACAAAACAACATTAAGTGTGCAGGTATGTTTTTGTTTTATTCTATAAAAAAAAAGGGCCGCAGGTATTACAGGCATTTATGATACTGTTCTCATCTGTTTTTTGTCTTGGGAAAGGATGGAGAGCTGCCGGTTCTTCCGCTATCTGTTTATGGGGCACTTGCTATGGCTCATAGCGAAGCCTCGGAGGAGTATTCATCACCTTATCAGTTTTTCTTCTATCTCTATGATAAACGAAGTGTAAGTGCAATCTACCACTATTCCGTTACATCCTTTATGTTTATTTGCTCACAGTATTTGTTAGACTTTTGTTACACAACATGTGTGAAAAATGGAAGCCGAATCTTTATGCTTGGATGTAATTTCCTTTTGCAAATTGAGTCCATTCATTTCTTTTCCGTTTATGTAAGCTTTGTCAGTGTTGTCTTTATTGTCTTCCTCTTTTGTATGCTGGTTTGGGAGGGATATCATTTGATGGACAATTTTCAGTTTTTGGGTAAGCCTTGTTAGCATTCACATACCTTATAATTGATTTTGGAGTTTAGTTTTTGGGTAAAATGTGTGTTGTCCTCAAAATATCTTGAAATTTGATTTTATTCTCTAAAAATAAAAATGTAATACGTTTTTAGTCTCTATTTTAGTAGAAACACATGTTTTTAGTCCCTCAAGCCCGTCACTTTTGATAAATGTAGAAACTAAAAACGTATTAAAACATATTTTACTCTTATTTTGAGGGACTATAAATATATTATACCCTTAACTTTTTGTATAAATGTTTCTTATGCTATTAAAACATGCAGATACACAACCACCGGGAGAGACATTCTACCCCAGATAAAAACTGGTGATATTATTATTTCTGCAAAGCTTATTGAAGGCCAAGACCGTCTTGTATTGCCCAAGGAGAGTTGAGTATATTCCGTGGCGGTGTTACCCAAGTAGGAAAAAATCATTCATTCTTTTTAATATATAATTGTGGACGGCATCAGCCTGATTTTCTTGTTGCAGGTTGTGTTGTAAATTACTAAATTATAAAGAAATTATAAAGAAAGGAGTTGAAATTTCTATTCATTAAATATTCAATGGAACAGTTGAGAGAAATTCTCCGGAAAGGGATCCCTTTCCGTGACTTAATTCTTCAATGTTATCTTCTGATATCTTGTACAATTCAGTATATCACAGGGTGCGTGTACCAAATGGCTGAGTTAATTTTGAGAAGAAATTATCTTCATTTTCTTAGCATATACCAGTGGTGATATTATAGACAAAGTTGCATTTCGTTCCATACTCTTCACTATTAGAAGCCTAGAGTATAGGATGCTCTCATCATTATGTATGTTCACTGTTACTATTACTCTCTCCGTTCTAACGTTATAGATTATATGACATTTAAGATTTTGACACAACTACTAAAGAATGTAATTAATTAAATTTCATAGAAAATATAAGGTAACCTCCTAATATATATTTTATCTCTCTAATTAATAATTTAGTTACTCTTTAAATACGTTACTCTTACTCAGTGTTGTCAATAGTGGATCGCAGAAAATCGTGAAAAGTTGAAAATCCGCTATAGAATATAGTGGGTATGTCGTGGCCAATTAGCAGAAGTCGCATAGCAAATGAAATAGAATTGGTGTTTTGGGTTGATGACCTTGAATGTGTATGAGGTACATGGGTGGATGACCTTGATTGGTTTTTTAGATCATCTTCTTGTTTAGGGGATGATCCAGTCCCTGACCCAGAATGAGTGTTTATTAGTCGAGCTCTACCTCCTCTTCCCCTTCCTCGGGAGGAAGAGGAAGATTTTATCGATTTTGACATGATATACTCACGGGCTTCCTTCATTTAAATATTCACGAGTAAAATAGTCTGGAAGAGAGTTTAAGATACCTTTGAAAAATTCTATTTCAAAATCAAAGATACTTAAGATTGTCTGTCATATGGCAAAAATTTGTTTTGATGCAAGATTTTTAACATCCTTTTGTAAAATTTCTTTTGGAGATTTATGATCTACACGGATTGAAAACCTTTGATTAAGTAAATCAAATTGAAATTTAGAGATGCATAGAACAGTTGCTAAAACTTTTTTTTAATAGTAGAGTAATTCTACTAAGCATGATTCTAATGTTTTGAAGTAACACAATTATTTGTTCTTTGTCATTGATAAACTCACTTTCCACACCAAATATAAAATATGTTGGATGGTAAGAGAGAAGACAAGAGGAAAAGTTACAAATTCAATCTACTTTACTAACAAAAACTAACATTTATCTATAAAAAAAATAGACTCACTTTCTACATAATTTTTATCATATTTATGACCCTTTTGTTTCAAATTTTATATTAGTTGGTTTCCATAGTTTTCATGTAAATGAATTCAATACAACAATTTTTATATCTTGAATCAACCAAATAAATGTTTAAAATTGTGCTAAAATATTAAAAACAATAAATCTTTTGAAAAGACTCTAACTTGTCATTTATTAATAAGGGGATCATTTTAAAATTATAAAAAATTAGAGATCAATTTAAAAACACAAAATAAATTAAAAGACATTTTTATATTTCAGTCTAATTTTACTTCAGGGGACCAATTTAAAAATAAAAAAAAAGATAATGGACCATGCTTATATGTTAGACGTAAAATCATTAATTTTTATAATAATAATTATTATATAAGTTATATATAAAACCATTTTATGAAAACTTTTTTCCCACTTTCTCATTGTATATTCTTGAAATTAAAAATTATTGAAAATAATGAAATGTGAAGTGATTAATTAAGCTTCTCAAATCAATTTTTTTAATAAATAAAAATAATTATCTTCAAGAGTAAAAAAAAAAAAATGGGTTAAGAAACTCCACCATTGTTGCATCATTAGAGATGCTCCTATAAATCTCCAGAATTTTGACAACTTTTATTCTGTTATTTTTAATTGACTGAAATATGTTTTTTGTTTTTATGAAATTGACAAAATTTGAATTTCATTTCGGTAAAAATTTTCATACATTTTTAATCTTCATAAAATTATAATGTATCATTTTTTGACCAAGAGCAAGGTTTGATTGTATTTGAACCTACAATTATGTATATAATCGATGTATAAAAATTATAGGTATAGATTCAGAAATTCAAACCTTGTTCAGAAGAAAAAAAAAAGAACATATTATAATTTTATAAGTCGAAATCCGAATTTTACCAATTTTCCAACCATGAAAAACATATATATTTGAGCCATTTTAATTTTCATGTTTTATTTTCAGCATAATTTTTAGAGCAGACTACAAAATAATGCTATAAGAGTATATCATATTCTTGGGTTTTATTGGGATAAAACAAATGTTTTTTTTATTCGGTTCTTGGATTATTGTTTTATTATCTTATTCATTCATATTTTTTTTCTCATTTCTGTCATATTTTATCTTGTATTTATCCTAATAAAATACGGTGTTCACAAGGACATATTTGAAAAAAAAAAGACTTAATTAAATACCTATTTATCCTAATTAAATACTTATTTATTGGATAATGGAGGTGTGAGGGAGTTGGATCACTTCTGCTTTTTATAAGAGCATTTCCAAGTAGAAAGTTAAAAAAAATAGAAAAATAGAAATAAAAATAAATTAAAAAGAAAGCAAGCTAATTCTATAAATCTAAGCTATCTCTTCTAAACATGCATCCTTTTATTATATTCTCAAGTAAAGTACATCATATGCAGACACAGAAAACCGATTTTAACAGCTTGTCTAACATGGGTATTTTGTTTCTAGGTTCTTAAGTCATTCCAAAATTAGTGATAGTATTTCTTGCGAGTTACCGTATACTATTATTGGTTTGAAAAGGAAACTAGTTAGAGGATTAGAAAGAAAGCAAAACATTAATAGCACAATAGGAAAAATAAATGATTATGATCAAGATACACCATTAACTAGAACTAACCGTATATCCATCACACAAAACTCTGCTGCTAGTCTGATGCCTAATTAACGATTTGTTTTTCAGTTTCTTTGATTCACAAATGTATACAGAGCTAGGTAGGTTGGTAAACTGCTGTAGAAAAAATATTATTTGTAAATTACATTACATATAGTAGTACTCCAACTCTCCAAGGTTAAAGCTACTTAGTTCCTAGGCAGAAGCCGGCGAGCATATCAAGAAAGGTAATAAAACATAGACCAGAAACAGAACACATAAAGTACAACCAATTTTCTGTTGTTCACTATGTTCAAGCTCAATGCACCCTTATTATCTCGAACCGTCCTTTCTATTACTATATATATCTGTATCTTCTAGTTTCATCTTCATAGAGAAACCTTATAGAATATAGCAACAAGTTGACATGGCTCTTTGTATTCGTCAATTTTCCAACTTTGCTGCCTTCTTCTGCCTTGCTCTTCCCCTTTTATCTGCTCCTGGTTAGGGTTTTCTCTCTTAAATTTAACTTGCTCACATAAATAAAAATTGGCATATTATATTCTAGGATATGCCAACATGGGACATGATTGGTAGATAATCTTGTCCGGTTGTTCCTAAATCATGTGGTCAAAGGTTTAATCCGTGATCCGTGCATATGAGAAAACACTTGTTGAAAGATATCAATATCTTAAAATGAATCTCAGTACTTCGAGGAATTAGTCTTCGGCTTTCTGTCAAGGAGAGTAATGAAAAATAATTAATTTACCCCAAAAAAATATATTAAGAAATTAATTTATATACTTGCATCATTATATATCTCGAGACCAACCAATTATGGTGATTATATCTTTTCTGATTGTTTTCCTTTGTCTGTATTTTCAAAGGTTAGTCTTGGTGAAGCAATCTGTAATAAGCCTAGTGGAACATGGTCAGGGCTTGTATAATCAGTAACATATGCGATAGCCAGTGCAGACAGAGGGAGAATGCAATTGGAGGATTTTGCTTGGATTTGGCTTGTTACTGTCAATATGGATGTCCCGCCAACTGAAACATTAGATCATCATTAAGAGCTTGTTTGGATACAAGGCTAGAAGTGCTTTTTAGAGTTTCTCTATTGAAAAAAGCACTATATTTTCCAGTAAAAAAACTCGCAAAAGCACTTCTAGCTTGTATCCAAACATGTCCTATATAATCCACTTTTTTTTTCAACAATAAATGAAAAGCGTGTGCTATATTTGGAAGATAATGTAGGAACTATTGGATTTATGCGGAAGCAATTTAAGAACCTAGTATATTGTTATGCTTATCGAATCATCATTGTTTCATAAACACGTAAGGAATATTACCTCTCGGAGTGTTGATCTTTGATGATCTCTCTCACGCCTTAGAATTCTTGCGTCACCACACAATTGATCTCCTTGTAGTCTGTTGATGGTAAACCTTCCAGACTATCTCTCAAGGAGAAAAGGGATAGTGTGTGGGCACTTTCTCATTATCAGAAGAGGACCTTGCCTCAGCCTCTGTGACTGTCCTCTCTCTTTAGAGAGGGTTAAGTGTAGTATATATATGGGTTTCTAGAAAACCTAACCCTTAGGTGTTAACAGGCTCTAGGTGTCTTGGACTCTTTTTATACACTAGGCCCTATTGAGCTTTAATGAAAGAGCAAAAACCCAACAATCTCTGACTTACTCTTGAGTACAAACTTGAGCCTAAAGCCCAATTGAGCTTTAATGAAAGAGCAAAAACCCAACAATCTCTCACTTACTCTTGAGTACAAACTTGAGCCTAAAGCCCAAGACCATGTAACTCACTAGTCATCATCAACTGAAATTTCCCATCCCTTATCTTGAGCTAGCCTGAGGATCTACCAGCTGTTATTAATCAAGGCTCTTGATAATCAACAAATGATTATCTAATTTGGCGCTACTCCACTAAAAGCCCGAACTTGAACTCCAAGATTAATATCATATGTAACATTTATATGCATCACCCTTTGTAGAATGTCTATAATTGATTGATAAGTTTTCTGTTACCCAATCAATAATTTATTCCCTTGACTATGATAGTTTCCTTAATGGATTACATGCATTGGCTAGTGTCTTCAATATCCAAGTACAGAAACATATCAAGGGGACATTTTCTACAAATTTCATATTGTTTACCTGATAAATACTGATAATCAAATAATCTCACTACCAAAATACCGAGTTATTGGCCGTCAATAGATCGCACCTCACCCGTTGGTAAATCAAAGAATGAAAACTATTTGATTACCTATTTAAAATAAACTCAGAATTAAGAGCAATCTTATAACTATAATTATCTGGAGATTTGATACCCTGTGACAGAAAAACATCCTTAATCAAATCTCTCCTTGATCCTTTCAATGTGACTGTTAATTCACACCAATATTTTACAATGATTCGGACAAAACCATTTCATAAAATATTGCAGCCTAAATAAAGTGCCCAACTTTATTTAATAGTCGTGAATCTGTTCATCAATTATGAGAACCTATGATTATGTCCTCCATGAACATATCCATGTGATCATATACTACACAATTGATCCAGACCTTGGTGTTTGTAAATAGTGTGCAAAATAAATGAATAATACCTCATTTAAAACTTTCAGAAAAAAATACAATGTGGTAATGTCTTGCACAAAAGACACAAAAATAACAAAATAAAAAACAAGCTTCTAAAGCTACAGCAAATTCGGAATCATCCTAAGACCCATAGATCTAAGATGCCTCTCGAACATGCATTCAGTCAAACTCTTTGTAAAAGGGTCAGCAAGGTTTTCTTCCGATGTTATCTTGGTTACCACTGTGTCTCATCTTTCAATGATGTATCGAATCAAGTGGTACTTCCTCTCTATGTGTTTTCTCCTTTTGTGACACCGTGATTCCTTGGATTGTGCTACTGCCCCACTATTATCACAATAAAAGTGTGATAGGACGGCTAGCACCTGATATCACCTGAAGATCCATAAAGAACTTCTTCAACAATGTGGCTTCCTTTGCAGCTTTTGATGCTGCAACATACTCAGTCTCAATGGTAGAGTCAGCCACACATGACTGTTTGATACTTCTCCAACAGATGGCCCCACCATTAAGAGTGAACATATAGCCTGAAGTTGATTTTCTTGAGTCAATGTCTGCTTGGAAATCTGAGTCTGTGTAACCAACAGTTTCAAGACTCCCACTTGAATAGACCAACATATAATCTCTTGTTCTTCAAAGATAATTAGTATATGTTTAACTGCTATTCAGTGTTCCTCTCCAGGATTAGATTGGTACCGGCTTACTACTCCCACTGCATAGCAGATAACTGGTCTGGTTCACAACATAGCATACATAAGGCTACCTACTGCTAAAGTGTAAGGTATCCTACTCATGCGTTCTCTCTGCTTAGGAGTTTTAGGATAATGCTTCTTGGAGAGATGAATCCTATGCCTGAAGGGTAAAATTCCCGTCTTGGAATTCTGCATGCTGAACCTGGCAAGTATTTTGTCGATGTAATTAGCCTAGGATAATGCCAACACCCTATTCTTCCGATCTCTTAAGAGTTTAATACCAAGAATATAATTGGCTTCTCCTGGGTCCTTTATATCAAAATGCTTGCTCAGCCAGGTCTTTATGCCTGATAATACCTCCGTGTCATTACCAATAAGGAGTATATCATCTACATAAAGCACCAAAAAAGATACTGCTTCCGCTTGGATCATTTTGTATGCACACAGCTCATCAGGACTTTTCTCAAAATCATAAGACTTAATGGCTTGATCAAAGCTGATGTTCCATGATCTGGACGCTTGCTTAAGTCCATAAATGGACCTTCGTAACTTGCATACCATGTTTTCTTGCCCTTCGGCTATGAACCCTTTTGGTTGCTGCATATAGATATCCTCTTCCAAATTTCCATTTAGAAAATCAGTTTTGACATCCATTTGCCAAATCTCATAATCAAGATTTGCTGCAACAGCTAAGAGAATCCGAATGGACTTGAGCATGGCAACTGGCGAAAAGGTTTCTTCATAATCCATACCTTCTATTTGGGTGTACCTTTTCGCCACCAATCTAGCTTTGAAGGTTTCAACCTTCCTATCCGATCCTCTTTTTCTCTTGTAGATCCACTTACACCCAATGGGTCTTACCCTTTTGGTGCATCTACAAGAGACCAAACTGAGTTGGAATACAAAGAATCCATTTCACGATTCATAGCCTCAAGCCATTCCTAAGCATCAACATCTCCTAATGCCTCGTCATAACTCGTGGGATCATCATCTTCTTCAATGATGACATTCTGATATGATTAGCCCAACAAGAGATATCTTGCGGGTTTATGAATCAATCTCCCGCTACGACTTTGCCACACTTGTTGTTGTGTATCTACAGGACGATCCAAATTAGGTGGATTAACAATTTCTGGAGGAACCTCAATACGTGGGTTAACCAATTCTTGATTTTGTTCGTTCACAAGTGGTACTTGCATTTCTACAGGTTCCACTTGTTGGGCTAATCATATCTATATGCTGAACTTCTGGTTCTGAATATGGTTCCTGTGTGTGTTCAACTATAGGTATATTTTCCCCTCTTTGAACAACCATAGGAACAAAAGCTGGAACCGCCTGGGGTTGAGGTGAAACTTGATCTGAGACTAGCTCATCAAGAATAACCTTACTTCTTGGCTTATAATTTGCCATATAGTCTTCCAATAAGAAAGTCGCATGAGTGCTCACTATGATATGAGCCAATAGGGGGTTCATTGTTTTTACGAATCGTCCTTGAAAAGGTTTCTTGTTAAAACATAAGAAAAAGGTGCACGTCAAGTGTTTGACGAAGAGAAATAAAGATAAAGACAATATGAAGAAAAGTGCAGAGCAAAAATAACGAATTTAACATGAACAAGATGTTAAAGAAAATAGAATAAAAATAAATAGACGGGAAAGACAAGAAATGGAAGAAGACGCCACACCTTATGAAAAGTGATAAGTCCCGTGGGGATTCACCACAAAGATTATTGAAACCTTTGATAAGAACCAATATTTGGTTCAATCAAGAACCCAAGAGGAACTTCCTCTCACACACTTTTAAAAGTGTAAAGTTTTTATTTAATTCAAAGGTGAGTACATAAGACAAATGAATGACTATTTATTACCAACAAGTGGTGTCTCTCTCCTTTTTCTCTCCAATGTGAGACTTCAGTTACATATTTCTTATACTAAAAAAAATGTAATTCACGCTGAACTTCATGGCCCATTTTCATCATCATAGATATAGAGTTAGTACTTGAGACTAGAAATATGACTTTTAGGAAATCTTTAGAGCTTTCAAACGCATCAAAGAACACCTAAAATGGACATCTAGAACTCAAGTTATGTTCAAGACATTGGAACAATCTAGGCTCTCCACTCAATGGTCTTTGGACTCTTCACTCATTGTCTTGATCCTCATCACACTATGACCTTCTTTTTTTTCAGACTATAAAACAATCAACCTCTGGTTCCTTTAGGATAGCCTATAAACATGCATACTTCTGTACTTGAGTCCATCTTAGTTGGCTTCTGTTGTAAGACATGTGTCAAAGCACCCCAAATCCGAATATGATTCATGGTGGGCTTACACCCTTTCCATAATTCTATTGGTGTCTTTGAAACCGACTTGGACAGAGCTAAGTTCAAAAGGTACATAGCAATTTCTAAGGCATATCCCCAAAATGAATTAGAAAGATATGAATAACTGAGCATAGATCTTGCCATTTCTAAAAGGGTTCTATTTCTCCTTTCAGCAACTCCATTCTGCTGGGGTGTCCCTGGAGAAGATAATTGTGAAACTTTCCCCTCTTTGGTCAGGTAAGACCTGAACTCTCCAGATACGTATTCACCCCCTCGGTCAGACCGAAGAGTCTTAATTTAAACACCAAAATGTTTTTCTGCCTCAGCCTTGAACTCTTGGAATTTTCCAAAAGCTTCAGACTTGTGTCGCATCAGGTACACATGTCCAAATCTAGAGTAATAATCAGTAAATGTGATGAAATACTGATACCCTCCTCTAGCCTGGACATTTATTGGTCCACATACATCAGTATGTACCAATTCCAGCTGAAGTGTGACACGATTTCCCTTGGCCTTGAAAGATCTCTTAGTCATTTTACCCTTTAAACAAGATTTACAAACTGGTATCGGTTCAAAGTTCAGGGATTTTAAAATCCCACTACTGACCAAACCTTGTTTCCTATTAGAGTTAATATGACCTAATCTCAAATGTCAAAGATAAGTTTCATTGGAAACTTTTCTTTTCTTTGATGAACGAACATGTTCAACATCCCCTAATTCAACATGATTAATTTCACAGGGCACAGGACTAAGGAAATAAATACCATTAATCATTTCATCGAAACAAATAAAAGAAGATGAACTTCTTATTGAAACTGAAGAATTAAAATGAACTGTCAAACCATGTTTAATCAAACAACTAACAGAAATTAAATTCCTTTGAAAATCTAGAATAAATAAACAGTCTTGTAAAACCAAAGTTCTACAATTATCAAAAGATAAAATAACTTTCCCCACTGCTAGTGCAGACATAAGTTCCCCATTTCCAAGCTTCAAAACTCTTTGTCATTCACTTAAAGGCAAGCTATGTTTGAACCACTGCAATGAGTAGCAAACATGGTTAGTGGCTCCTGAATCAATGATCCATTTATCATTGCAATTCTCCACTAAAAAAGCTTCAATCATATGTAAATTACCCATTCCTGGTTGATTCATACGTGGGAAATTTTTCTTCCAATGCCCCTTTTTTTCGCACTTCTTCACTTGCCTTTTGGCTGTTTCATTGCAACTGGTTTGGCAACTAGAATACCGATTTCTTCTTTTTGTTCTTGTTCCTTCCCTTGGGTTTCCCCTTAGGTTTCACAGAACTCTCACCAACAAAAAAGGGCACTTCCCTGCTTGACTAGAGACTGCTCAACACTCTCAAGCTCGTGCATCAACTGAGTAAGGTCAAGATTCATTTTATTCATATTATAATTCATCTTGAACTGATTGAAGTATTCAGGCAGTGATTGCAAGAGAAGGTCAACTTTTACTTCTTGTTCAAATCTGATCCCATGGTCTTCAACCTTTTTGAAGTTTGCTATCATTGCTAGACAATGATCCTGCACACTCCCTCCAGACATAACTGTCTCGATGACTACATTCAGTGCATTCTGCCTAGCAGAGCTGCTAGACGTAGCAAACATATCATCAAGAGTCTGGAGCATCATTGCTCCACTCTCAATCATGCTAACTTGCTCCTGAAGGTGACTGGCTAAAATATAGCAGCGAACTACCACATTTGCCTTCTCCCATCTTTCCTTCTCCTGCTGAAAACGTGTCTTTGTTGCCTCAGGCACATCCTCAGCGGGCTGCGGTGTCATAGGGGTAGTCAGAACAAAATTGAGCTTTTCATATTGAAGAACAATATCTAAATTGGTTTTCCATTGTTTGTAATTTGTACCATCCATAGGTTTTTGGCTCAAGATAGTAGCTAAAGGATTGAATGAAGACATTTTTCTGGAAAAACAAGCATACTAATTACAAACAAGAATAACAACAAACGAATATAGCACTAGTAGATTCTAATAACTATTAGTCGTTTATAGTTCAACAATCCATTAGTTATCTTTACAAAGCTTACGATGGGCAAGATACTTGTAAAACTAATATTGTTATTTTGGGCCTTTAGTTCCATTGCCAAAGCCTCGATGGGAGAGTTAACAACTTTACCAAAGTTGAATGTATTTAACCATTGTTTACTTTCAAAATTATCTTTAGTGTCTAAGTGTTACCGACGATGGGCCTACAAAACTTTACTAAAATTTTGAAAATATTAAGGTTTAATCTAGCGAAATCCGATTATCCTTATTCGATGGGGCTTCAACGATAACCATTTCACTAATAAACACACAATCGGAGCCCGTAGGTTTTTAATTAATTACTTAATTAAAAACCTTCACCCATTCAATATTTTAAAATTTAGAATTTTCCAATTTCCAAGAATTGTTTAAATTCGAGTATTCTTTGTTTGATTTCAAAGACTATGTAAGCTCCTGCAAGCCGATGAACGTGCAAGCTTAGATTATCGAAATTTTAAAATCATTAAGGTCCTAAAATCCGATCATGATAGGCAGCGTGTGCTTTATACAATCACGATAGATGATTGTGGTATGCAGCGTGTGTTAACACATGACCATTTTAGAAGACCCACAAATTACTTGCAAAGTAAACAGTTCTCTTAGGAAATAATCTGGATTATTTGTCTTGATTTTAATTATTCAAAATTAATTAATTCAATTATTAATCTAGATTTTTTTTAACAAGAATCATAATAATTTTAATTAATATTTGAAAATAATTTTGAATCAAAATAATCCTATAATAACTATCATACTAGTCATGGAATGACAAAATAGCTATTATGCTCATGTAATTTTCAAGTTATGCAACAATATGGCACCATCTATTCTATATGACATGTTATCACAATAAGAATGTTATCATATCATATAATTCATCCACTCATAAAAATAAAGCAATTATAAATTAGACTTTAATCCATGGTTTCCTAGAGAAAAGAAAATAAATAAATAAATAAAGTTACAAATGATAACTGAAATCTCTTCATCTCATATTCTTCTTCCTTCTAGTCCATAGGTTCTGTTTCAAGCCCCTTTATGGTAGCCATAGGCCTAATGTCCCAAAAAACCAAACTTTGGCAAGAAATCCTAAGTCAACTTTCAGGAACCCTAGCCGTCACGTCCACTGTGCCGTTACTCGAACTCATCTTAGGACGAAACTCCAGGGGAAGGACAATCCTTCTTTTTGCATCTTCTTGATCTTCTTTTATTACAACGTTTGTATAATATCCAAAAAAATACAAGAATAAAAAAAAATCAAGGAGGAAACCTAATCATATGGGATTAGCCTTCTTGTTACAACCCAAGAAAATACATTCAAATCTCTATCATGGATTAAAGTTGAAAACCAAATAAAACATAGATTTTTATGAAAAGAATTATAAAGATAAACATATAATACATATGATCAACAAATACAGAATCCTAGGTGCCATATTTCACGATGCCACTAATTACATGAATAATGACACTAGATTCACATACCAATGTACAGCCAGGCTCTGATACCAATTGTAGGAACTATTGGATTTATGCAGAAGTGATTTAAGAACATAATATATTGGTATGTTTATCGAATCATCATTGTTTCATAAACACACAAGGAATATTACCTCTCGGAGTGCTGATCTTTGATGACCTCTCTCACGCCTTATAATTCTTGCGTCACTGCACAATTGATCTCCTTCTGTGACTGTCCTCTCTCTTTAGAGGGAGTTAAGTGTAGTCTATATTTGGGTTTCTAGAAAACTTAACCCTTAGGTGTTAACGGGCTCTAAATTTCTTGTACTCTTTTTACACACTAGGCCCTATTGGACTTTAGTGAAAGAGTAAAAATCCAACAGATAACTCTCAATTTTGCATGCTGTGAAAAATATTACACTTATGGACCAAATTTAATTCTGATTAATAAGTATTTGAAATTTGATGGACAGATATTGGGGCCAATTGAAACAACTTTCATTGAAAGGGGGGCAGTTGCCCCTCCTAAATGCACAAAATGTGTTAATACATATAAAGTTATTCTATTTTTGCACCCCCCACGTAATAATAAGTTTTATCTATTAAAAAGATTTAAATATGCCTTGAAAGCTATCAAAGTATTAATTGTACTGTTATCAATTATTGAACTCTTTCTTTCTTGAGGCAATATATTTTCATTAAGAATAAGATATACATTATATATGTTAATTATTATTTTAAACTTAAATATGTTTTTAGTCATTATAAAATTAATAAATTTTGATTTTAATCCTTGTAAAAAATATTCTTTGGTTTCATCTCTCAAAATCTAAAATCATTGTTTTTAATCTCTATTGTCATGTGGCATTCAACTACTTTAATCTCTATTATCATATATGTTTAACAAAAGTTCAAAGTGACCATTTCAAGCGACAACTGGTGTCTTTGGTACTATGTTATCTTACGAGACCTCTAATTTTTTTTCGATTTCTAAATCAAAATCCACTTATTTTATGAAGATTAAATACTATTTAGTTATTATTAAAATTTTGTTTATCATAGTTATAATTCCATCCCCCTTGACAACTTTTTCTTCGTAATGTTATAGCCAATGCTATTTCCCCAACAACTTTATGCTAAGGGCATTCGGCCATGGGTTACACAACTCATGAAATACATTCTTATCTAGATAAACTTTTTAAATCAGTTCATATTCGAACGATATCTACAACCATTCAAATTTTGTATGAGCATCACCTGTGTTTGCTGGTTTTTTTATTTTATTTTATTTTACAAATGTTGTGACTCCGTTGGTTTTTCTTTTTGTCCTCCCATGGGTATTTTTAGTACATTAGGCCAAAGACTAATATCGTTTGTGGTATTTTGGTTGTTGGTTTGAAAGATTTTCGCACATGGTTGGGATCGAAAATAAGATTTCTCGCTAGATAGATTGTCCCTACAATGTGTGAATGCATGATACTAACCATTACGTCAACCCGTCAAGTTTGTGATTCAGTTGACTTCATAGATAAAATTATGTCCTCCATATTATGTAGTATGTACTTACATCATTTTAACTTTTATAGTAGCAAAGTCTTACAATTTGGATAAGTTTTTCCTTAAGTACTTGTATTTTACTGAATATTTTCTTAAGTGCTTAAAAAATAAGAAAATAAAAAGAATTAGACTTACTTATAAGTTAAAATTAATTTATACATCTAATTTTTTGAACAATTAGATATATAGTAGAGTCTCTAAAAATGTTAAAGTATGTGAGATGATTTTGACATAACAAATATTTGATTGATTTTACCTTTTTATTTTTTATTAATATTTATTGGAAAGTTTATCTAAATTAATTAAGAGAAAGAGAACAACGACAAGCTTCTGAATCTAATTTCATTTCATCGGACACAAAGTACAAGTTTACAACATTAGGATTATGCCATAGCATTTGAACCAAATCAGGAAAGATCTTCTTCTTC
>PYAF01002746.1:333256-346636 GCA_007407185.1 Glycine tomentella
ACAAATATTTGATTGATTTTACCTTTTTATTTTTTATTAATATTTATTGGAAAGTTTATCTAAATTAATTAAGAGAAAGAGAACAACGACAAGCTTCTGAATCTAATTTCATTTCATCGGACACAAAGTACAAGTTTACAACATTAGGATTATGCCATAGCATTTGAACCAAATCAGGAAAGATCTTCTTCTTCCAAATAGCAAAATTAAACTTTTAGAAGAAACATATAGAAATAGAATAATCTTAAATCACAATTGTACAATTATATCCAATAATAACCAAACCAGATATACTCCCAAAGAAAAGAGCAAGAAAATCAAGTCGTGGACATGTTGGAGAGATATCTTAGGGTTGGTATGAAATTCAACCATCTAAGCACAACTCTTCGTGTTGTTGGTGGAGTCAATGCTCTTCTCAACACCTCTTTGTTTCATTGAGGAATTTTTGGCACCACATAACCATAATGAGCACAATTGGTCAAATCGGACCGATTCAAGCACTTGCAACCCGATCAATACCTGAGAGACGTGGCCGAACAATCATGTTTGTGACCAATAGAAAGGTCCCCTTTCTGGCACATCTTTGGAGAAAGTTGTGTCCTTTCTTTTGTTTGATTTTGAAGGACAACTTGCATTTCTCTTTCTCATTAAGCTATGAATATAAAGAAAAATAGAAAGGTGTGTATATATATATAATATAATATAATATATTTAATAGCCCAATAGGCTTGTTTTGGGATTGGAATAACTTGTCTTGTGGTTTGTAGAGACTTAAGAGAAGGGAAAGGTGAATCAAGAAGGAAGGTTCATGAACTTGTTTGGAGTGTGGGTTTCAGAATGCTTGACCAATTTGAAGACTTGGTGGCAATTGGGTTGATTGGATTTGGAGAATCGAAGGGGTGAGAGGGAGTGAGCCAAAATGTTTTACCAATATTTATTCAGGAGTGCTAGTGGGGATTTACTAGTTCAAATATGAATTTCCTGCGTTTAGTATATGGTTTTTAATGATACTAAAGTGGCTCCATTATTTGTCATGTTTTGGGGGTGAAGCTATTCATACGGTTCATAATGGCTTATAGCTGGAACTGGGTCACCAAAATTACTCCAAATTGAATTACTACATTATTGATAGTGATTCATCAAGGACTATGTTATAAAAATTGAGATTTTATTCTTTCTAGTATCATGCTTTCAATACTCAAACATAAGATGCACATGTGAGAAGATAAAGTATGAAATTGTGACCATTAATTGAAAAATATTAATTAATATTTTAATGATTGTTTTGTGTACATGTTTAACCAACATTACACTAGTTTGAGTGCAATTGGACTTGAAACCTTTAAGAAAAATTTTGAGTTTCAGTTTGGTCACATGATACTCTACCAAAATTGTCATTTCAGAATAGGGGTGCTTGCATGAAGGGTAATTTTGTCCATTGAAGCCTTTTTGGAGGTGCAGGAAACAAAATAGGGGGCGCAGGAAATAAAAGTCTTGAAATTGTATCGTTCATTTTGTGGACTTTTTGGGTCACGATAATCAATCAACTGGCCCAATATTGCTCCCTTCATTTTGAAACCATTGTCACCTTTATATTTTATATACATAAAATCGTGCATGCTCTTTATTATTTTCTCTAGAAATTTTGTTTGTGCAAAACCAAGAAGTTATATATTATATTAAAGAAAGGATGAGATTAACACAAGGAGTGGCAATCCACCCTGAACATTACAGCAGGAGTTATGTCCCTATAGCGCAGCTATGCCCATAACATCAATGAAAAGCAATAGTAAATCATAACAAACATAACCCCCATTACATGAATAACGAGATATGGACCGAACCACCCTCCACCCATTACTAATCTATTGTAGACAACTAATAGGGTCCAATTACTAAACGTACTGAGAAGTATTAAAACTAATCATTTTTTCTCTCTTTCCAAAAACCAATCCCCTATATTGCTAGAAGTGGTATTGAAAATTAGATGGTAATACCCTCATTTCCTCCCCTACTAAAGGTAGCATTGTGTCCACATATGGTGAGAAAATTTACAATCAAAGAGTAATTGCATGGCAGTTTCTTCACATTCATTGCAAAAGACACAATTTGTACATGAACCACTTGGGATGATATTTCTCTTCTTCAAGTTATCCATAGTTTAGATTTATATTGAGCCACTCTCCATATGAACCCTTTAATCTTGGAAGGGATAGGAAACTTCCACATATATTTGAAGAATTTTTTATCATCCAAATTTCCTTCTCTATGTAAGACATTGTATACCTCATTTACCACAAACATATTGCCAACATTTAATTTCCACCTCCATTTATCCTTTGAACCATAATTTGGACCATAGTAATTAATGATGTTCCTCAATTGTTGAACTAATGGTAGCTCCCATTGAAACCATGCTCTTCCCCATGATAATTCCCAACACCATTCTCCTTCATCCCACCTTACGACTTCCAAAAATAGTTTTCTCCTTTTGCTCGAAATTCAGATACAATCTATTAAATTTAGAACATAGACTTTCCTCTGCCACCCACCTAGAGTGCCAAAAGCTTACCTACCTCTCATCTCTCACTTCGTTCTCAATAAATGAAACTAACCAAGGTCATTCTAAAAAATCTCACAACTCCTCAAAAGGTCACACCACCATTGGGACCCTTTTTTTCATAAGACCCTCTCACAAGACTCTCAAAATTGGTGAGACCATATTTTTCCATCAACACATATTTCCAAATACACTCTTCACCACTCAAAAGCCTCCAAAGCCATTTCCCAACAAAAGCCTTATTAAAGACTTCTAGGTTTTTTTATCCCTAGGCCACCCTTCTTAATAGGAGAGCAAACAACATCCCACCTCACCCATGACACTTTCTTTTCCTCTCCCTTAGCCCCCATAAAAGTTCCTATGTATTCTATTTAAAATAGCCAAGACTTTCTTAGGGACAATAAAGAATGATAAAAAATACAAGGAAAGTAAGGAGAGTACCGACTTCATCAAGCAAGTTATCAGCATCTAAATCAGGATACTATATGCATAAAGGTTGGTAATTAACATCAGCGGCATACAGTTCCTTTAAAGTTCAATTCTCCATATTATCATAATTAAATGAACTAACACAAAAATTGGACAAGTCTCTATGTGAAAAACTAGCAAAATCAAATAAAGCAAACTCAGAATGAGAATCAAAAGCAAAATGCTCAATATGATGAGATGCAGGGTCAGATTCAATGCTAATGCCTTGACTTAGCCTAAGTGCTCTTCTAGTAGCATGCAATGTTCTCTTTTTTTCAGGATCAAAGTCTAAAAGCTCATTGCTACTACTTCTAGTCATGCAACCTCAAGCAAAATAGGCATTTTCGTATATAGTATATAAAGCATGAAAACAAGTTTAATATATTAGTAACTTAGACTCCACCAAAGCAATATGACAGAAACATTATGTGCAAGTTAGAATCTAAGTTTCAGTAGAATATTGATCTTTCTTAGTAGAGATCAACAACATAAATATAGTTCCCCGACAATGGCGCCAAATTTGACATGAGCCGTCAAACTCATTCAAATTCCAAGCTAAATAGATTCAATAATATAGTAGCAAACCTGGATCGTTTCACACTTGGAACTGGCATTGCATTGTCAGAATTAACAGGAATGTAAAAGGGGGGTTCGAGTTCAATTTCAAACATATTAGAACAACAAAATGTAAGAAGTAATTTAACAATTTAAAAACGAGTAACCAACTCAGAATTGAGATTTCTTGGATATCTATTATCGAATAAAATAATAAACAACTTTGTGGTTGATTCTAAACAAATCGAAATCTCTGCATTCGCTTAGAACATCCTTCTTACTAGATGATTGCCTAGCATTCAATTAAACACGACATGTTCACAATTACAATCGCACAGTGACCATTTTAAATTGGTCTAATTAATGATCATTAGATAAATCAACCTAAATACTATATCTAGCATTTAATCCCTTCCTTCCCTATTATCAGAAAATGCACAAACAATGAACATAAAACACAATACAACAAATAGATATAGATAAAGAAAATTAGAAAGTCAATAAAAACAAACTATAAAAGGAACCAAAAACAGAAATATAGCCTACGCCAAAACATGAATTTCCACTAATTAGAAAAACAATTAAACAAAAACCAGATAGTAACTAAAACAACAAAAACACACAAATGCAACTAAAGTAGAAAATAACATATATATGAGATAGCTCAAAAACGAAAATGGAGCATAATAAAAGGGTAGAAAATGGAAAAGAAATCACAACTTAGAAACATACACAAAAACATACACAAACTATGATAAAAAAACATGATCAAGAGAAAAAACGAAAATAAGGAAAGAGGAGAAACAAATCTGAGGAAAAGAGAGCAAATCCTCTAGATTAATCCATGGAAATCTCCATTATGAGTTGGTCACAAGGATCCTAGCCTACCATAGTTAAATCTGCAAAAGATAATACAAGAAAAGAGGGTGAAACCATGAAAATAAGAAAATAGGTATAAGCTTTTCTTTCTTCTCTCTGTATACGTAACTGTTTTTTTTAGATGCAAAACGTGAACTCTGGCCTCTGTTCCAACACCAACCCACTGCTTAAAAGGGAGAGAAATATCTCACTTTAAATTTTGGGCAAAATGACATAATTACCCCTAACTATTACATATATTCCAGATTTTTGATGTTGAATTTAGGGCCAATTTCGTCCATCTTTTTGACAGAATTTGAGCTTGATTTTTTCATGAAAGTTTCTGATATTTGAATTATCTCAAATACAAAAGAAAAATCAGCTCAAACAGACATTGGTAGCAAAAGTTATGGCCAAAATACAAAAAATGTAGAAATATGAAATTTTAACTAATAAGAGATAAAAATCTATATAAGAGCCTAAACTATTAATCAACACTAAAGACATTAAATACTCACCAAAAGGGTAATAAACTAATAATCAAGAGTAGCAAATAAGTGATATAAAAAACACTTATCAAATTCCCTCACACTTATCCTTTTGCACTCCTGAGCAAAATTAAAATATATCAAAAGATAACTTCCTATCCAACTATTGCAAAAAATGAAAGATGGTGAACAATAGTCATGAAGCTCAAAAGATCAACATTACAAAACAACAAATATTCCTTCATCTCACATTATAAAGCAGGACAGTCTCAAATATTGACGTTAACTATTCAATATGGTTATCACAGAAAGTTCACAATTATTCTCTCAAGTGTAGGTATCAAGTGTATTGCTCAAATCTACTCAAGAAAATTATCCTACCATAGGCTTGCTCAATTTCTACCTTCTCCACTATTTATAACATGCATGCATAAATCAAGAGGACTTTTTTAAGGTTGTAATGGGGCTAGGGACAAGGCGGATAAATCTGGAAATGAAGCTAAGCACCAAAGAAGTTTATGGAGTTCAAAATAAAAATTTACAAGTAACTCTAAACTCTTCCCAACCACAACTCATCATTAAATCACAACTTTGCCAAACATAAGCATTTTGTTTTTCATTAACAGCTTCTTTTTCTTTTTCTTCTTTCTTTTGTTGCATTTTTCTTTCTTTTTATTTTTAAGCAAATTAACACTTTGCTATAGCTATTTTTTTAAACACAATGACCAAAAACACAAAATATAATACCTCTCCCCCACTCTTAAAATGTTGCACGTCCTCGAGCAACCTTCACACTTATACAAAACACTAAGGTGACCATAGGAAATAAACTTTAAGGTGCGGTATCAAATGGTTTTTCACTTAGGCAGTTAATGTGGCTATGAAAAAAAATAAGTCAATCAGGCACAAAGGGGCTAACAAAGGAATATAATATAAGGGATAGCTATATGGCCAAAGTGGAAAAGAAAAGAAAGAAGGTCTGAATCATTTGCATGCATGCGGTTACAAACATTGCTTTGACAAGATAGGGAGCAAGTTCTAGAGAATTAAAATCATGAGCAGTATCACATTAGAAAGAAGGAATGGTATAAGATATAGATTCCATTCAAGCAGGCCCAAAATCTCACCAGGTACCATATCACATAATCAACACCACAAAATCAATCACCATGTCAGATAATGCAAGAATTCAAAATTCTTTTAAACCAAAGTAATCCAAATGAAAGTAACATGACTAAGTCCATATTATGCATCACTCGGCAATTATCAGATGGAAGTATGACTTGCTAACAAACAAAACTAAAAGGTAAAAGTGAAAATATGAAGTAAAAGCAAAAGAGTAGAGACTCCTTGTCCTCCTCCTCATGGAGGGTCACATCTGCCTCCTCAGAATGCTGTTAGGGTCCCTCATAGAAAGGTTTGAGTCTATGTCCATTCACTATAAAGGACCTACCAGTCTGCTTATCACAAAGCTTAACTGCACCATAAGGAAAAACATGTGAAATAACAAAAGGCCCATCCCATCTAGATCGAAGTTTACTGGCATGAATTTGAGATAGGAATAAACAGAAGAACTTTTTGGCCCTCAATAAAATCTTTCCTCAGGATGCACTTATCATGGAATGCCTTTGTCTTAGCTTTATATAAACAGGAACTCTCATAGGCATCCAGCCTGAGTTCTTCCAATTCTTGCAACTGCAATTGTCTTTCCACCCCTGATTTTTCCAAATCCAAGTTCACTGCTTAACTGCCCAATATGCTCGGTGCTCCAACTCAACAGGAAGATGGAAGGCTTTACCAAAGAAAAGCCGGAAGGGAGACATACCAATTGGAGTCTTGTTGGCAGTTCTGTACACCCACAAAGCATCTTCAAGTTTCTTGCTACAATCTTTCCTGTTAGAGCTAACAGTCTTTTGCAGGATTTGTTTAATCTCTCTGTTTGAAATTTCAGCTTGTCATTGGTTTGAGGGTGGTAGGCTGTGGCTACTTTATCAATAACACCATATTTTCTCAGCAAAGCTGCAATGGTTCAGTTACAGAAGTGAGAGCCTTGGTCACTGACTACAGCTCTTGGAACAACTAATCTGCAGAAAATGTGAGATCTAACAAAATCTGCAACCACAACTGAATCATCAATATGGGTTGTAACACCTCAACTCACAATCTTGTTATTATTGATTTTTAATGAAAATTCTTTTCACTTTTCTTAAAAGCACTCAACTGAATATAACAAAATTTTGCCAATAACTGATACTCCAAGAAAAGTTCATTACTGAGTAATATTTGTAAATCTGAAGTAACATATAATAAGATTACAAACTGACACTGGTTCTATTACATAGTACAAATAACTCAAAACACTCTTAAATAAAAGAATACATCTTCAAACATAACATCTTCAAACTAAATCCTTTTCTTGTAAATAGCTAGTAGTCTCTCTTTGCTATTCATCTGGTCGCCCGAATAAAATCGAGGTCATAGCAGGTGTCAACAACAGACACAAAATATAGGGTAAGCTTATGATAAGCATAATTTAAGCAGCATAATATATTCAATATGCAGATATTGTAACGCCTCAATTTATGATCTTGTATTTTATTGCTTTTTAGTGGAAATTCATTTTCAACTTATTTAAAAATATCAATTCAAAATTTCCATTATTGAATAATCTTCAAAATTTCGAAAGAATACAAAAGATTTTCTTCATTAAGAAATATTTGAAAGTTTGATGCTCAATAAAATACAGACTGTTGTTAATTCTTTTTGCATAGTACAAATAACTAAATACTTTGCACAGAAATTCATCTTCATATTTTACTGAAAACCCTTTTTAGTTTTCAATTAAAATCTCAAACTTTGTTTACTAATGATTAATCTCAAAAGGTTTTTGTCACTAATTAATATTTAAAAGTCCAATATAATACATACAGATAAGTCTGATACAATACATACAAATATAAGTTCCAGTACATAGTTCACATAACTAAAATATTACAAACATAACAAAGTATCTGCCACAAAACATCCTCCAAACATCTTCCACCAAATCCATTAGCTTGCTAGTCTTTTACTGTTCCTCTGCTCGCTCAAATAAAATTTGAGGTCATAGCAGGTGTCAACCACAAACACAAAGTACAAGGTAAGTTTATGATAAACATAATTCAAGTCACAAAATATATACAGAAAATCATCAAAGAATATATACAGAAAGTCATCATAACTTCATCAAAATACGATGCATGATTATCTTCTTTATATGATGCATGATTCTCTCAAATTCTTATCATTTGGTACCAACAGTCAAGATAGCCCAGTCCAATGGTCTAGAACTTGCACGATCAGTCAGGGTGTCACAGTGGTGCACAGGAAGGTCACCCACACTACATGTGATCATCATGGGTGGCGTGAGTTCCTCACTGCCGAAGCACCCCCAGCTCAGACCTCTCTTATCTGAACGCTCGTACTCAGTTCCTATAACTATCTGACACACCTCCTCTCGAGGTAATAACGCGGACTAACCCCCGCCGGGCATATGCATATGAGACATATAAGACTGATTCACTTTAGGATATAACTTTTTTCATCATCTCATATTTGTTTTCAACTTCAGTCTTTAATTGATATCTCATATACTTTACTCAGAAACTCAACATAAAGTATAGAACTCAGCTTTATATTCATGTACAGAATCTCAACATATTATTCATATACAAAGGTTTATAGAAATACTCAACAACACATGAACTTCATGGAGATTTATAGAAATATTCAGCAACACATGGAACTTAGAGAAATTCTTAGAAACTTTTAGCAACATATGAACTTCATGGAAACACTCAACAACACATAAACATTCAAACACTTATTCAAACAAAACAACTCTTAAACTATCTTTATCATAAAACTTCCCCATACATACTTAAACAAAGTAACACTTAAACTATATTTAGCATAAACTCCCCTATACATACCTTGTTTCTTCCTAAAAGCTTGCCAAACTTTTCCCTAGCTTCTCCTAGCTTTCACGTGTTGCTTCACTATGGTGGGGTTTATTTTCTAACTTGATTTAGGCTTGGAAATGAAAGGATGGGAGGGATATGGAGGAGGGGTTTCACGTGAACTAGGTGGGAGAGGAGCTTAGAGAATGACTTGAGTTTTAGGTCCCCCTCCCTTTATATAGTGGTTGAAACTAAAAAAATCTCCTAAGCCATCATTACCTTACTTTCCAAGTGGCCAAATCATGAAGGCTCTTTATTCTCCACCATCCAAGTGTCCAAGCTCTTGAAGGTTCTCAATAATTCTCCTTCCTTCTTGTATTTTCGTGGAATAGTTTGCCAAGGAAGATTTTTATGTTTTCCTTCCATTCTTGAGTTTATCCCAAAACCCGTTTTAATAAAATTCCAATTCTGGATTCATTAATCGTTGGATCTCTTTAAAATTTTAAAGGTACTCTACTATCCCACATATGTAACTTTTTACCGTTGGGATTGTTGAAATAATGTCTAGAATTGTTTTCATCACATGGCTTACCTCTACAAGTGGCTTTCATGAATCTTCTTGCCTATTCTACACCATTTTCATGAACTTTAAACCTAGGGTTGTGGATATAAATGTCTTTCCTTTAATACCATTGGATGCTTAAGAAAAACCTTATTCCAATTAAGGTTTTTCACATGGTAATTCCTTGTAAGAAGTTTAATTTTAATTTGAATTCTTTCACCTAAAATAATATGAAATAATAGAATTCTAGAGATCTTCAAAAATTGGCTTTAATGATAGTTTAAAATTATTCACAAGCAATCTATACCGAATAATACACATCCTTGCCTACAAAATGTTCTTATCTTAATTCTACTTGGTCTATTCTTCTTCTGTCCATCAAAATTACTAAACCATTTTATTGTGTAAATCTGGTCATCCTATAATTGAGAGAAAATTCCACAAATTCTATTTCTCATTTTTCCATATTGTTCCGCCACCTCCATCCTTCTGAATACAATTTCAAAGTAGTCACCTTATAAAAATTATAGAAATTATATTCTAAGGTTTCTTGTCTTAATAATCTGCTGTCTAAGAATGTTCTGTATTTCCATCAAGTTTCCACAGAATCTCAAAGGGTATCTGGTCATTTCTGGCCTGAAGGGCACTATGGTAATTTGTCACTTTAGGGATGTGTTTGTAATTTTCCAAAATGTCCAAGGGTGTTTATGTAATTTTCACCACAAAATATCTAGCCAAAATATCTAAGGCATTTTCGTCATTTTAACTTGAAGGGCATTTCTGTCATTTCTATTTTATGGTAAGGGCAATATGGTCATTTTTTCCCAAACATGTTTATAATGCCTCTAATTAATTGTTTACCCAAATAATTCGAACATAGACCATTAATTTTCCCATAACCTAAGACTTGCATAAATATTTGACTATAGTTATGAAATTTTAGGGTGTTACAGATATTCATAACAACATCCTCAAAGATGCATGATTCTCTTAGACTTTTATCATGATGCATGATTCTCTTAAACATTTATTATTTGGTACCAACTGTCAAGATAGCCCCATCCCAGTGGTCCAGAACTGATCCGACCAGTCAGGGTCTCCCAGTGTTGCACAGGTTCTCACCCACACTTCATGTGATCATCATGGGTGGTGTGATTCCCCACCGCAAAAGTCACCCCCCAACTCAGACTTCTCTTGTCTAAACGCACGGACTCAGTCCTTGTAACTATCTGACACACCTCCTCTCTGAGGCAACTCTTATGCACATGAGACACATAAAACTGATTCACTTAATGCATAACTCATTTCATTTTATCAACTCATATTTATTTTCAACATCAGTCTTCAATCACTTTCTCATATACTTTACTCAGAAATTCAACATAAATCAAGTACAGAACTCAGCTTGATACTCATGTACAGAAACTCAACATATCATTCATGTACAGAGATTCATAGAAACACTCAGCAACACATGAACTTCATAGAGATTCATGGAAACACTCAATAACACATGAACTTCAAACACTTATTCAAACACAAACAACACTTAAACTATATTTATCATAAAACTTCCCTATACATACCTTATAACCTCTTAATAAGCTTGTTTATCTCTTCCTAATATGCTAGCTCTTCCACACGTGATTTCTTCAAGAAAGTGGGGTCTTTTTCTACTTGATTTAGGCTTTGAAAAGGAAAGGATGAAAGTGAAATGAAAGATATGGGAAAAGAGTGATTCACGTGAATGTTGGTAGAAAGGAGGTTTGGAAAATGACTTTCACTTAAGGCCCACTTCCCTTTATATAGAGCTTGGAAAATGATATAATTTTCAAGGACATAATTGCCCTTCCTAACTAGTTACATTCATTTAGTTCCATTCTAACTTAGTTTCTTTTTATTCCATTAGATTCTAACTAAATTCATTATTATTCCTTTACTTTATACAAAAAAAATCTTTCAAGTTATCATGTTGCCTTTACAAGTGTCATGTTGCCTTTACAAGTGTCCCACCACTTGGCCTGATCTTGAAGCTTCCTCCTTCTTTCTCCATTTTCCCGTGACCAACTAGGAGATTAAGAGAAGATTTTTCTTCTCTTCATGCCATACTTGTACACATGTATTTCAAGATTATGATGGCTTCTTATTCCTTCATTAATGGTGGCTTACAAGTAGCTAGGTATTTCTTAAGCCTTCATGATTGTATCTTATAATTTTAATTTATGAATCTTAAGATATTTTTCTACTTATCATGTTTTAATTTCCTTAAAGAGAAGAAAATTGTATGGTTTCTTTTGTATACATATGTCATCTTTTAAATGAAGAAGATTAATCTAGTTTCATCTTTACTTTACATATGGCTTTTTCTAGTAGGAACTAAAGTTCGATTTGAACTCTTCTACCTAAGGATAATATTGAATAATAGAATTCTAGAGTTTTCTAGAGACTGACTTCAATTACAGTATAAATTGTTAGGTGTTAACGGGTTCTAGATTTCTTGTACTCTTTTTACACACAAGGCCCTATTGGGCTTTAGTGAAAGAGTAAAAACCCAACAGATAACTCTCAATTTTGCAGGCTGTGAAAAATATTACACTTATGGACCAAATTTAATTCTGATTAATAAGTATTTACTGTTATCAATTATTGAACTCTTTCTTTCTTGAGGCAATATATTTCCATTAAGAATAAGATATACATTATATATATTAATTATTATTTTAAACTTAAATATGTTTTCAGTCATTATAAAATTAATAAATTTTGATTTTAATCCTTGTAAAAAGTATTCTTTGGTTTCATCTCTAAAAATCTAAAATCATTGTTTTTAATCTCTATTATCATGTGGCATTCAACTACTTTAATCTCTGTTATCATATATGTTTAACAAAAGTTCAAAGTGACCATTTCAAGCGACAACTGGTGTCTTTGGTACTATGTTATCTTACGAGACCTCTATTTTTTTTTAGATTTCTAAATCAAAATCCACTTATTTTATGAAGATTAAATACTATTTAGTTATTATTAATTTTGTTTATCATAGTTATAATTCCATCCCCCTTGACAACTTTTTCTTCGTAATGTTATAGCCAATGCTTTTCCCCCAACAACTTTATGCTAAGGGCTTTCGGCCATGGGTTACACAACTCATGAAATACATTCTTATCTAGATAAACTTTTTAAATCAATTCATATTCGACCGATATCTACAACCATTCAAATTTTGTATGAGCATCACCTGTGTTTGCTGTTTTTTTTTTATTTTACAAATGTTGTGACTCCGTTGGTTTTTCTTTTTGTCCTCCCACGGGTATTTTTAGTACATTAGGCCAAAGACTAATATCGTTTGTGGTATTTTGGTTGTTGGTTTGAAAGATTTTCGCACATGGTTGGATCGAAAATAAGATTTCTCGCTAAATAGATTGTCCCTACAATGTGTGAATGCATGATACCTAACCATTACGTCAACCCGTCAAGTTTGTGATTCAGTTGACTTCATAGATAAAATTATGTCCTCGATATTATGTACTTACATCATTTTAACTTTTATAGTAGCAAAGTCTTAAATTTTGGATAAGTTTTTCCTTAAGTACTTGTATTTTACTGAATATTTTCTTAAGTGCTTAAAAAATAAGAAAATAAAAAGAATTAGACTTACTTATAAGTTAAAATTAATTTATACATCTAATTTTTTGAACAATTAGATATATAGTAGAGTCTCTAAAAATGTTAAAGTATATGAGATGATGTTAACATAACAAATATTTGATTGATTTTACCTTTTTATTTTTTATTAATATTTATTGGAAAGTTTATCTAAATTAATTAAGAGAAAGAGAACAACGACAAGCTTCTGAATCTAATTTCATTTCATCGGACACAAAGTACAAGTTTACAACATTAGGATTATGCCATAGCATTTGAACCAAATCAGGAAAGATCTTCTTCTTC
>PYAF01002746.1:352713-370075 GCA_007407185.1 Glycine tomentella
ATTTACTTTCTTTCATGCTACTTTGTATAAATAATTCCCAAAGCATGATGGCTTCTTATCCCTTCATCAATGGTGGCTTACAAGTGACTAGATATTTCTTAAGCCTTCATGATTGTATCTTATCATTTTAATTTATGAAGCTTAAGATATTTTTCTATTTATCATGTTTTCATTTTCTTAAAGAGAAGAAAATTATGTGATTTTCCTTGTATTCACATGTCACCTTTTATGAAGAAGAAGAATTCAATTTAAAGATAGCTTCACTCATGGCATTCATTGGAAGGAAGTAAAATTCAATTCGAATTAATCTTCACACATGGCCTTTTATAGGAAGAAGTAAAGTTCAATTTGAACTCTTCTACCTAAAGGATAATATTAAATAATAGAACTCTAGAGTTTTCCAGAAACTGACTTCAATTATAGTATAAATTGCTCACAAGCAGTCTATACAGAGTGCCACACAAACTTTACATACAAGACTGCTCTTACCTTAATTCTGATTAGTCCATACTACTTTTGATCATCAAAATTACTAAACCATTTTATTAAATAAGTTATATATACTAAAATTAAGAGAAAATTCTATAGATTTTATTTATCATTTTCCCATATTTTTTTGATGCTTGAATTCTTCTGAATAAAGTTTCAAAGTTATTACCTTATAAAATTAATAGAAATTCTATTCTAGGGTTTTCTGTAACAAAGTATTTTGATAATCTGCCATCTAAGAGTATTATGCAATTTCATTGAGTTTTCACAAAATCTCTAAGGGTGTCTCAGACAGTTTTAGTCTCAAGGGTATTATGGTAATTTCTAAAGTATCCAAGGGTATTTGTGTAATTTTCACCTTAAGGGCATTTATGTAATTTCTGCTTCAAGGGAAGGGTAGTATGGTCATTTCCTTTAAACTACTTTTTGTAATATCTCTAATTAATATTTCACCCAAATAATTTAAATATAGATCAATCAAGTCTCACATAACCTAACACTCATATCAAATAGTTGTGCAAGAAACATTTTGACCATACATTTGCAGTTATTGAAATTTTAAGGTGTTACAACATCAATGAAAAGCAATAGTAAATCATAACAAACATAACCCCCATTACATGAATAACGAGATATGGATCGGACCACCCTCCACCCATTACTAATCTATTGTAGACAACTAATAGGGTCCAATTACCAAATGTACAGAGAAGTATTAAAACTAATCATTTTTTCTCTCTTTCCAAAAACCAATCCCCTATATTGCTAGAAGTGGTATTGAAAATTAGATGGTAATACCCTCATTTCCTCCCCTACTAAAGGTAGCATTGTGTCCATATATGATGAGAAAATTTACAGTCAAAGAGTAATTGCATGGCAGTTTCTTCACATTCATTGCAAAAGACACAATTTGTACATGAACCACTTGGGATGATATTTCTCTTCTTCAAGTTATCCATAGTTTAGATTTATATTGAGCCACTCTCCATATGAACCCTTTAATCTTGGAAGGGATAGGAAACTTGATAGGAAACTTCCACATATATTTGAAGATTTTTTTATCATCCAAATTTCCTTCTCTATGTAAGACATTGTAGACCTCATTTACCACAAACATATTGCCAACATTTAATTTCCACCTCCATTTATCCTTTGAACCATAATTTGGACCATAGTAATTAATGGTGTTCCTTAATTGTTGAAGTAATGGTAGCTCCCATTGAAACCATGCACTTCCCCATGATAATTCCCAACACCATTCTCCTTCATCCCACCTTACGGCCTCCAAAAATAGTTTTCTCCTTTTGCTCGAAATTTAGATACAATCTATTAAATTTAGAACATAGACTTTCCTCTCCCACCCACCTAGAGTGCCAAAAGCTTACCTACCTCCCATCTCTCACTTCGTTCTCAATAAATGAAACTAACCAAGGTCATTCTAAAAAATCTCACAACTCCTCAAAAGGTCACACCACCATTGGGACCCTTTTTTCATAAGACCCTCTCACAAGACTCTAAAAATTGGTGAGACTATATTTTTCCATCAACACATATTTCCAAATACACTCTTCACCACTCAAAAGCCTCCAAAGCCATTTCTCAACGAAAAGCCTTATTAAAGACTTCTAGGTTTTTTATCCCTAAGCCACCCTTCTTAATAGGAGAGCAAACAACATCCCACCTCACCCATGACACTTTCTTTTCCTCTCCCTTAGTCCCCACAGAAAGTTCCTATGTATTCTATTTAAAATAGCCAAGACTTTCTTAGGGACAATAAAGAATGATAAAAAATACAAGAGTGAGGAGAGTACCGACTTCATCAAGCAAAAATTATCAACATCTAAATCAGAATATTGTATGCATAAAGGTTGGTAATTAACATGAGGGGCATATAGTTCCTTTAAAGTTCAATTCTCCATATTATCAGAATTAAATGAACTAACACTAAAATTGGACAAGTCTCTATGTGAAAAACTAGCAAAATCAAATAAAGCAAACTCAGAATGAGAATCAAAAGCAAAATGCTCAATATGATGAGATGCAAGGTCAGATTCAATGCTAATGCCTTGACTTAGCCTAAGTGCTCTTCTAGCAGCATGCAATGTTCTCTTTTTTTAGGATCAAAGTCTAAAAGCTCATTGCTACTACTTCTAGTCATGCAACCTCAAGCAAAATAGGCATTTTCGCATATAGTATATAAAGCATGAAAACAAGTTTAATATATTAGTAACTTAGACTCCACCAAAGCAATATGATAGAAACATTATGTGCAAGTTAGAATCTAAGTTTCAGTAGAATATTGATCTTTCTCAGTAGAGATCAACAATACAAAGATAGTTCCCCGACAACGGCCCCAAATTTGACATGAGTCGTCGAACTCATTCAAATTCCAAGCTAAATAGATTCAATAATATAGTAGCAAACCTGGATCGTTTCACACTTGGAACTGACATTGCATTGTCATAATTAATAGGAATGTAAAAGGGGGGTTCGAGTTCAATTTCAAACATATTAGAACAACAAAATGTAAGAAGTAAGTTAACAATTTAAAAATGAGTAACCAAATCAGAATTGAGATTTCTTGGATATCTATCATCAAATAAAATAATAAACAGCTTTGTGGTTGATTCTAAACAAATCGAAATCTCTGCATTCGCTTAGAACATCCTTCTTACTAGCCTAGCATTCAATTAAACACGGCATGTTCACAATTACAATCGCACAGTGACCATTTTAAATCTGTCTAATTAATGATCATTAGATAAATCAACCCAAATACTATATCTAGCATTTAATTCCTTCATTCCCTATTATCAGAAAATGCACAAACAATGCACATAAAACACAATACAACAAATAGATATACAAAAAGAAAATTAGAAAGTCAATAAAAACAAACTATAAAAGGAACCAAAAACAGAAATATAGCCTACACCAAAACATGAATTTCCGCTAATCAGAAAGACAATTAAACAAAAATCAGATAGCAACTAAAACACACAAATACAACTAAAGTAGAAAATAACATATATATGAGATAGCTCAAAAATGAAAATGGAGCATAATAAAAGGGTAGAAAATGGAAAAGAAATCACAACTTAGAAACATACACAAAAACATACACAAACTATGATAAAAAACATGATCAAGAGAAAAAACGAAAATAAGGAAAGAGGAGAAACAAATATGAGGAAAAGAGAGAAAATCCTCTAGATTAATCCATGGAAATCTCCATTATGAGTTGGTCACAAGGATCTTAGCCTACCATAGTTAAATCCGCAAAAGAAAATACAAGAAAAGAGGGTGAAACCATGAAAATAAGAAAATGGGTATAAGCTTTTCTTTCTTCTCTCTGTATATGTAACTATTTTTTTATAAGCAAAACATGAACTTTGGCCTCTGTTCCAGCACCAACCCACTGCTTAAAAGGGAGAGAAAATATCTCACTTTAAATTTTGGGCAAAATGACATAATTACCCCTAACTATTACATATATTCCAGATTTTTGCTGTTGAATTTAGGGCCAATTTCGTCCATCTTTTTGACAGAATTTGAGCTTGATTTTTTCCTGAAAGTTTCTGATATTTGAATTATCTCAAATACAAAAGAAAAATCAGCTCAAATAGACATTGGTAGCAAAGTTATGGCCAAAATACAAAAAATGTACAAATCTGAAATTTTAACTAATAAGAGATAAAAATCTATATAAGAGCCTAAACTATTAATCAACACTAAAGACATTAAATACACACCAAAAGGGTAATAAACTAATAATCAAGAGTAGCAAATAAGTGATATAAAAATCACTTATCAAATTCCCCCACACTTATCCTTTTGCACTCCTAAGCAAAATTAAAACATATCAAAAGATAACTTCTTGTCCAACGATTGCAAAAAATGCAAGATAGTGAACAATAGTCATGAAGCTCAAAAGATCAACATTACAAAACAACAAATATTTCTTCATCTCACATTATAAAATAGGGCAGTATCAGATATTGACGTTAACTATTCAATATGGTTAGCACAGAAAGTTCACAATTATTCTCTCAAGTGTATAGGTATCAAGTGTATTGCTCAAATCTACTCAAGAAAATTATCCTACCATAGGCTTGCTCAATTTCTACCTTCTTCACTATTTATAACATGCATGCATAAATCAAGAGGACTTTTTTAAGGTTGTAATGGGGCTAGGGACAAGGTGGATAAATCTGGAAATGAAGCTAAGCACCAAAGAAGTTTATGGAGTTTAAAATAAAAATTGACAAGTAACTCTAAACTCTTCCCAACCATAACTCATCATTAAATCACAACTTTGCCAAAAATAAGCATTTTGTTTTTCATTAACAGCTTCTTTTTCTTTTTCTTCTTTCTTTTGTTGCATTTTTCTTTCTTTTTATTTTTAAGTAAATTATCACTTTGCTATAACTAGTTTTTTAAACACAATGACAAAAAACACAAAATATAATACCTCTCCCCCACTCTTAAAATGTTGCACGTCCTCGAGCAACCTTCACACTTATACAAAACACTAAGGCAACCATAGGAAATAAACTTTAAGGTGTGGTGTCAAATGGTTTTTCACTTAGGCAGTTAATGTGGCTATGAAAAAAAAAAGTCAATCAGGCACAAAGGGGCTAACAAGGGAATATAATATAAAGGGATAGCTATATGGCCAAAGTAGGAAAAGAAAAGAAAGAAGGTCTGAATCATTTTCATGCATGCGGTTACAAACATTGCTTTGACAAGAAAGGGAGCAGTATCACACTAGAAAGAAGGAATGGTATAAGATATAGATTCCATTCACGTAGGCCCAAAATCTCACCAGGTACCATATCACATAATCAACACCATAAAATCAATCACCAAGTCAGATAATGCAAGAATTCAGAATTCTTCTAAACCAAAGTAATCCAAATGAAAGTAACATAACTAAGTCCATATTATGCATCACTCGACAATTATCAGATGGAAATATGACTTGCTAACAAATAAAACTAAAAGGTAAAAGTGAAAATAGAAAGTAAAAGCAAAAGAGTAGAGACTCCTTGTCCTCCTCCTCATGGAGGGTAGATGGCATCACGGAGGGTCACATCCGCCTCCTCAGAATGCTGTTGGGAGTCATACCAATTGGAGTCTTGTAGGCAGTTCTGTACGCCCACAAAGTATCTTCAAGTTTCTTGCTACAATCTTTCATGTTAGAGCTAACAGTCTTTTGTAGGATTTGTTTAATCTCTCTGTTTGAAATTTCAGCTTGGCCATTGGTTTGAGGGTGGTAGGTTGTGGCTACTTTATCAATAACACCATATTTTCTCAGCAAAGCTGCAATGGTTCAGTTCCAGAAGTGAGAGCCTTGGTCACTAATTATAGCTCTTGGAACCCCAAATCTGCAGAAAATGTGAGATCTAACAAAATCTGCAACCACAGCTGAATCATCAGTATGGGTAGCTTCCGCTTCAACCCATTTTGAAACATAATCCACAACAAGCAAAATGTAAGTAAAACCAAAGGAAACAGGAAAGGGACCCATGAAATCAATACCCTAGACATCAAAGATTTCATAAAATAATATAGGTTGTTGAGGGATCTCATGCCTACGGGAAATATTACCCGCTCTTTGACAATTTGTACAAGACTTACAAAATGCATATGAATCATGAAATAAGGAAGGCCAAAATAATCCAGAATCTAAAACCTTCCTAGCTGTTCTTTGGGGTTCAAAGTGGCCACCACATACAGACGCATGACAAAATTGCAAAATAGAGTGAAACTCACTATCTGGTACACAACGTCTAATTATTTGGTCACTACCAAATCTCCACAAGTAAGGATCATCCCAAACATAGTATTTAGATTCACTTTTCAATTTCAAAGTTTGGGCCTTAGTGGCATTTACAGATAAAACACGAACAACCAAATAATTTACCATGTCAGCATACCATGGTAACGTACCTTGCAGCTGTAGAAGTTGCTCATCAGGAAAATCATCATGAATTGAAGAAAGATCAGAATGAGTAATGCGACTCAAATGATCTGCTACCAAGTTCTGTGCTCCACTTATATCTCTAATGACAATATCAAACTCTTAGAGCAATAACATCTACCAAATGAGTTGTGGTTTTGCGTCAGCTTTCTTCAAAAGATACTTTAAAGCTACATGGTCAGAGAAAACAACAACTTTTGTGCTTAGCAAATAAGATCTGAACTTATCAAGTGCAAATACTATAGCTAGAAGTTCCTTCTCGGTGGTGGTGTAATTTGCTTGAGTAGAGTCTAGAGTTTTTGAGGCATAGACTATGACATGTGGGGCTTTGTCAACTCTTTGAGAAAGAACCGCTCCAACAGGAAAATTAGAAGCATCACACACCAAATCAAAGGGTAGGGACCAATCAAGAGGTCTGATCACAGGAGTCATAGTCAGACACCGCTTCAAATGATCAAAAACATACTTGCATTTATCTCTGAATTCAAAGATAATATCTTTTTGAAGAAGTTTGGAAAGAGGACAGGTGATCTAACTAAAATTCTGAATAAAGCGCCGATAGAAACATTCATGACCATGAAATGAACTCACTTCCGGCACAGACGCGGGGTAAGGTAAATTAGTGATAACATCAATCTTAGCGGGATCTACTTTTATGCCCTTCTTAGACACTATATGGCCCAATACTATCCCTCTTTCAACCATGAAATGGCATTTTTCAAAATTTAATACAAGATTAGTTTGAATGCACTTATTTAAAATCCTAGATAAATTAGCTAAGTATACATCAAAAGAAGATCCATAAACAGTAAAATCATCCATGAATACCTCCATGCAATCCTCCAAAAACTCAGAAAAGATGTTTATCATACACCGTTGAAAGGTGCAAGGTGCATTACAAAGCCCAAAAGGCATCCTTCTATAAGCATAAGTTCCAAAGGGGCATGTGAAGGTGGTCTTCTCTTGATCTTCAGGTGCTATATGAATCTGTATATAACCTGAAAATCCATCTAAAAAATAATAGTGAGATTTACCTGCCAACCACTCTAACATCTGATCAATAAAAGGTAAAGAGTAGTGATCCTTCCAGGTTGCATTATCGAGCTTGCGATAATCAATACAAACTCTCCAACTTCTTTGAACTCCATGTGAAATCAACTCATTTTTTTGATTTGCAACCACAGTGACTCTTGACTTCTTTGGCACTACATGAATTGGACTTACCCATTGGCTGTCAGAGATAGGATAAATGATACCCGCCTGCAGAAGCTTAGTAACTTATTTCTTAACCACATCCAGAATCAGTGGGTTCAGGCGCCTTTGAGGTTGTTTGATTGGTTTAGAACCTTCTTCCAAAGAAATCCTATGCATACATGTAGAAGGGCTAATACCAACTAAATCTGCTAAGGTCCACCCAATTGCCTTCTTATTTTTCTTCAACAATTGAAGCAACTTATCTTCTTGATATAGTAGAAGATCCCTTGCTATGATGACTGGCAATTTCTCATTGTCTTCCAAGAAAGCATATTTCAAATGAGTGGGTAAAGTCTTAAGCTCCAATTTAGGTGGCTCAACAATCGATGGAAGAAGTCTATTTTGTTGAGTTGGACCTGAAATAAAAGCAGAAGAACTACATCCAGACAACTCATCAGTAACATCAGAATTACTATCAGAATGATCAACATTGCCTAACACAAAATGTAGCAAAGATTTTAAATTAGCATCAGAAGTAGGCAATTCAGAATTTTTATCAAAATCATTATGTAAATTAGAATACATATGAAGATCATTCGTTAAGGCAGAATCATGATCAAGTGAATCTAGTGAATTATCAATTTCAACACAAATAGGACAACGCTCACTATCACTACAACCACATACAAATTCTGCAAAATCCAAAAATTCAGAGCACAGTCCATCATATATATCATCTACAACTTCATCAATAACATCAATGTACAACATAGAATGCTCCTCTCTAGGATGTCGCATGGCATCAAAAATATTATAGTGAACAATGTTATCACAAACTCCATGGAAAGCATACCAGAATGTACATCTATCTTAGTCCTAATTGTCTTTAAAAATGGCCTCCCTAAAATGATTGGAGGTACTACTAGGAGATTCATATTCCATTTGTAAGATGTAAAGTCTGCGAGAAAAATCAATTATTTGACTCTAACTAATACATCCTCAATCAGACATGTAGGGTGAATATTACTTCTATTAGCTAACTGAATGACAACACCTGTGGAATGCAAAGGGCCTAAACCTACAGATTTATAGACAGATTCAGGCATAACATTAATAGAAGCTCCTAAGTATAGCATCCAATCATCAATTTTCTTATTTCCTATATTGTAAGGAATAGAAAACGTCCCTGGATCTATGCATTTTTTAGGCATGGGCTGAATGACTGCAGAAACATTCTGGCTGAAGCTAACTTTCCCATTTCCCTTCAGTCGTCTCTTGTTTGTACATAATTCCTTAAGAAACTTGGCATATTTGGGAATTTGCTTGATGGCATCTAGAAGAGGAATGTTAATTTCAACCTTCCTGAAAGTGTCAAGAATCTCCTTCTCTTGACTTGTCTCTGCTTGCTTCTTTGACTTGGATTGCATTGCTCTTTGGGGAAAAGTCAAAGGAATAGGAATTTCAGAATCATCATTTAATGGCTTCTTTCCCTTCTCCTTCACAGGATCCAACTTCTCTTTTTCTGAATTCACACTCTCTGGTATTGGTTCAGACCTTTGAATCTCAACTTGTTTATTCTCCTTGACAGCTTGCTCTGGCCATTCAAATTACTTACCAGACCTCAAAGATATTGCACTCACATTACCTTTTGGATTTGGAGTTGATTGTGAAGGTAGAGAGTTGTTGGCTCCTTGAGGTTGCAACTGACTCACAGAAGTTGCCAATTGGCCAATCTGGGTCTGCAAGTTCCGAATTGTTGACTCAGTTCTTTGTTGAAATTACAAGTTATTGGTAGCAAGTTGTTTGATTAATTCTTCAAAAGAAGGTCCACTGCTACTGGCTTGCTATGTAGGTTGTTGAATAGGCACAGACTGCTGTTGCTAGTTTTGTGATTGATAATTCTGCCTATAAGGTGGAGGTTGGTACCTCTGCTGATAAGGAGGGTTGTGCTAGTTTTGATTCTGGTTCGGTTTCTGATTCCACCTCAAGTTCGGATGATCCCTCCAACCTGGATGGTAAGTACCTTGTGAAGAATTATAATTCTGCTGATATTGAGGTTTACTTGGAAAAACATCAACTGATCCAACTGATGGATCAAATGAGCCACTCTCTTGTAAGGTAGGACAAGCAACAGTCAGATGGTTAAAGTCAGCACAAATGCCACGTACCTTAGCAGAAGGTTGGACGGTTTGTGTCACATCATGTTGCCTCACTAAAGAAGTCAATTCATCCAATCTGTTTTCCAATCTTTGGTTATCTGAATTTTGTTGAGTTGCTACCTTTTGCGCATTCTGGTATTGAGATGAAGTGGGCTTCTCTCTAACTTGGTACATAACGCTACTGTTGGCTCTTGTACCAAACTGTTGTGAATTGGCTGCTATATTTGCTAATAATTCTCTAGCTTCACGAGGAGTCTTATCAAATAAAGCTCCACCACTTGTTGCATCCACCAAACTTCTATCCATAGGTAACAAACCTTCATAGAAATAAACAAGAAGAAGCTAGTTTGATATCTGATGATGGGGGCAACTGGCACACAATCTATTAAACCTCTCCTAATATACATGCAAATTTTCCCCATTGGCTTGTCTAATACCACATATTTCCTTTTTAATTGGTGTAGCTCTTGAGGAAGGAAAGAATTTTTCCAGAAACACCCTCTTCATGTCATTCCAACTTGTAATGGATGAAGGTGCGAGATCAAGTAACCAATCTTTGGCTCCTCCCTCAAGTGAGAAAGGAAAAGCTCTCAACTTTATCTGTTCTTCATCCACTCCTTGAGGCTTCATGGTATTGCAGACAACATGGAACTCCTTGAGATGCTTATGTGGATCTTCACCTGCAAGACCATGAAATTTTGGAAGCAGATGTATAACACCAGATTTAAGCGCAAATTATCAGCATCTAAATCGGGATACTATATGTATAAAGGTTGGTAATTAACATCAGGGACAGACAATTCCTTTAAAGTTCGATTCTCCATATTATCAGAATTAAATGAACTAACACTAAAAGTGGACAAGTCTACACTATGTGAAAAAACTAGCAAAATCAAATAAAGCAAACTCAAAATGAGAATCAAAAGCAGAATGCTCAATATGATGAGATGCAGGGTCAAATTCAATGCTAATGCCTTGACTTAGCCTAAGTGCTCTTTTAGCAGCATGCAATGTTCTTTCTATTTCAGGATTAAAGTCTAAAAGCTCATCGCTACTACTTCTAGTCATGCAACCTCAAGCAAAATAGGCATTTTCACATACAATATATAAAGCATGAAAACAAGTTTAATATATTAGTAAATTAGACTCCACCAAAGCAATATGACAAAAACATTATGTGCAAGTTAGAATCTAAGTTTCATTAGAATATTGATCTCTCAGTAGAGATCAGCAACACAAAGCTAGTTTCCCGGCAACGGCGCCAAATTTGACATGAGCCGTCGAACTCAGTCAAATACCAAGCTAAATAGATTCAATAATATAGTAGCAAACCTGGGTCGTTTCACACTTGGAACTGGCATGACATTGTCAATAACAAAAATGTAAAAGGGGGGTTCGAGTTCAATTTCAAACATATTAGAACAACAAAATGTAAGAAATAATTTAACAATTTAAAAACGAGTAACCAACTCAGAATTGAGATTTCTTGGATATCTATCATCGGATAAAATAATAAACAACTTTGTGGTTGATTCTAAACAAAACGAAATCTCTACATTAGCTTAGAACATCCTTCTTACTAGATGATCTCCTAGCATTCAAATAAACATGGCATGTTCACAATTACAATCGCATAGTGATCATTTTAAACCGGTCTAATTAATGATCATTGGATAAATCAACCTAAATACTATATCTAGCATTTAATCTCTTCCTTCCCTATTAATAGAAAATGCATAAACAATGCACAGAAAACACAATACAACAAATAGATACATAAAGAAAATTAGAAAGCCAATAAAAACAAACTATAAAAGGAACCAAAAACAGAAATGCAACCTACACCAAAACAGGAATTTCCACTAACCAGACAAACAATTAATCAAAAACCAGAGAGCAAATAAAACAACAAAAACAGACAAATACAACTAAAGTAGAAAATAACATATATATAAGATAGCTCAAAAATGAAAATGGAGCATAATAAAAAGGTAGAAAATGGAAAAGAAATCACAACTTAGAAACATAAACAAAAACATACACAAACTATGATCAAGAGCAAAATTGAAAATAAGGAAAGAGGAGAAACAAATTTGAGCAAAAGAGAGAAAATCCTCTAGATTAATACATGGAAATCTCCATTATGAGTTGGTCACAGGGATCCTAGCCTACCATAGTTAAATTTGCAAAAGAAAATACAAGAAAAGAGGGTGAAACCATGAAAATAAGAAAATGGGTATAAGCCTTTCTTTCTTCTCTCTGTATTCGTAACTGTATTTTTTTAGAAGCAAAACATGAACTCTGGCCTCTGTTCCAGCACTGACCCACTGCTTAAAAGGGAGAGAAAATATCTCACTTTAAATTTTGGGCAAAATGACATAATTACCCCTAACTATTACATATATTCCAGATTTTTTCTGCTGACTTCAGGGCCAATTTTGTCCATCTTTTTGACATAATTTGAGCTTTATTTTTGCATGAAAGTTTCAGATATTTGAATTATCTCAAATACAAATTAAAAATCAGCTCAAACGGACATTGGTAGCAAAAGTTATGGCTAAAATACAAAAACTGTACAAATCTGAAATTTTAACTAATAAGAAATAAAAATCTATATAAAAGCATAAACTATTAATCAACACTAAAGACATTAAATACACACCAAAAAGGGATATAAACTAAGAGTAACAAATAAGTGATATAAAAATCACTTATCACACTCCAATGAAGCCAACATATGGTCTAGTCTACTCATAGCATTGCCTTTGGATCTTACCCAAGTGAACCTCCTACCCACTAATAGTGCATCCACCAACTCCATATTATCCCACAAGACCTTCCCACCCTTGCTTCCTTCTAATAGCATTAAAGTCCCCCAACACACACCAAGCACTCAATCAAACACTCTTTTTTAAATTGAGAAGTTCTTCCCATAACATTTTATTTTCAATTAATGTACATGGTGAGTATACATTAATTAAACTGATAATGTCAACATCACCCTTCCATGTGCCTTGCAAGAAAATAAACCCTCTCCCTAATTTTCAATCAACAATATTAAAATTCCCCTCCCCCACGAACATAACAATCCACCTCCATGATTCACAGTTTTCACATGGCTCCACTTTACATTTAAATTCCCCCATATTGCCCCACATATTTTGTCTTTTATATTCTCCAAATTAGTTTCTTGTAGGCAAACTTAATTGGGCTTCTCTTTAGCAATTAATCTCCTAAGTTCCCTCTATTTGACCCTATTTCCAAGGCCTCTAACATTGTAAGATAAGATCTTCATCGACAACTCCTTGAACCTTTATTCTTCCTGCAATTCTCCCTTTTACTAGCTTCCTTATTATACTTACAAGTCACTAGCTCGACATATACTTACTGTTTATAAGCTTAGTTCCTATTCGGATAGATTTCCCATACTCGGGAATGGCCTAACACGATCTCCACGTTGAAAGCACACAACAAACCAATAAGGAGCAGTTACTGGGAAGCAACTTCCCCCTCACTTTACACATATATACTCGACTACATCAGAGGAGAGGTACATTTTTACTCATTCTCATACTCAATCCCTTATTCATGAATTCCTCATTAATCTCTCTAAAGACCACACCTAATGTATTAGCAATCTCCCACAATTTCTAAGCCTCCACTTATTCATTCTTCATCCACATAAGTATAGACATCATTTGGTAGCTTCCAAATGCTATTATTCCCATACTTCTTGATCTCTTCTCACCACTATATCCTTTCACCGCTAATTGTTTTCTACCCCTCCTTTGCCAAAACTTGCCAATAGTTCTCATTAGCGTAATCTTCAATAGATTCTTCCACAACAATATTATCAATTGCAGGTTCAGTGCACTTTACATTGTCGACCATGACAGTACATCTTCCTACTCTATTTACTACTTGTCACCTTGACTTGCTTTTTCTTGCTGTAATTGTACTTTGGCTTCATATGTTGGGCAACACGACCCACCCCCTCTTTAGAGATCAGTTCCTCCTTCTTAGAATTACTATTACCCCCTACCTTTGGCCCAACAAAATAGTCATTTTGTTTTTTAGAGAAAGACCCTAGTTACTTTTGCACATTATAATCTTCATGTAGTTGTTGAGGGCCTATTTCCACGGTCCACAAAGAGATTGGAAAAGTTGGGTCTTCTTTGTTATTATTTCCATAGTCTATTAAGGAGTCTTAAATAGAAAGAGAGGTGTCCCAAGCCCATGTGGATAAGTTCCCATCTGATTATTTCTTCAACCCAATATATTGAGGCACATTATCCTTCACACGTATCCTTTTATGTTGCTCCTTCAGATTCGAAAAGACTTTATCCCCTTTGCCTATTATTTTGACTATTCCTTTTTTATTTGTTGCATCTGGCGCATAGCCCTCATCTAACATATCTTATCCCCACATTCCTTCCCCCACCTCCTTTACAAACCACAACCTTTTTTTCCCTAATTGTTCTAATATCCAGATCTTTCTCGCTTTTTTCTTTTCTAATCCTTCCGTCAACCTCCTCTCCTCCCTTTTTTTGGTTTGAGATTTGTATTAGGTAGCTTGCTAGTGTCAAGCTACAACCACCCTCTTTTTGATTGCTTTGTACCCCTCCCTATCAGCATTAAATGCCTTTTGTCCTATGTGTTCCACCTTTTTCCGTCACCAAACTAGTTGATGATTTATGTGGCCCCTTGCCGAAATCTATTGTTGGGGAGATATCTTTAACCACTAATTGAATGCCGTCCTCCCATCAGTCTCTAGCATCATTACTCCTCCAATCCCCCAACCAGCCGATCAGTTTCGATCTCGACTAAAACAACAGTTCATAACACCATTTACTAGTGCTTCTTCCACCAACCTGATGCCAAAGACCCACTCTTCCATTAGAAATCGTTGATAGAAGACAATGGATGTTGATTTGAGGTCCATATAAGTATCATCAAGCTGTCCAGTTTGACCATATGCCTTGTTTCACCTGCCATAGTAACGAAGCTTGCCACTGGGTTTACAAAGCTGGTAAGCCCTTCCACATTTCACAAAGACAAAGGTGCCCCATATCCATATACCCTAATCCAAGCCAATCTGTTTCCAAGAACCACATGAGGTTGCACGGAGAGATTGACTCAAACCAAGTATTTAGCCTTTCTAGTCCTTCTTTATCCCTTCCTTCAAATCCTCATATATCAGTACCATAATGTCCCCCAATGATATGATCCATAATGAAGAGAGGCTGTTCAGAATGAAAGCCTCTTAGACATATGATGTTGCCATCTTTTCTTTTAAGATGCCCCATACAACAATTTTACATTATTCCTCATTTTTTTGTTTATTTTGACTACCACTACCCCTTCCTGCTTCACCCCTTGTCTTTTGTAGTCCTTCTCCTTCCAAACCAACTTAGGACCTTTCATTGCCTGAGCATATTAACAACCTTACAAAAGCAGGCCTATTAACCTTTTGTTTCCCGATATTGTCCATGTCTTTTTTCCCACCTCCCTATTCAAATTGAATCAGCTCATTCTGCTTCTCATATTTGGGTCAACTGACAAACATACACATTTCCCCTATGCAAATGTTGTTTAGTTATTTCACTATTTTCTTCTCATCATCCACCCTTCTAAACCTTACAAAACTATATCACTTCCCAAACTTGTTGATCCTTAGAGATTTGACATCCTTAATTCTCCCCACATCCCAAAAATGCATCACAGGTTGTCAATTGTGGAGGTTTCAGGGAAATGTGTAAAGAAGAAAGTTGATATATTCTGGCTTTGTCCCTGACCTCTCTCACGCCCTCCTCCCCATTGTTTCTCTCTTCCCTGACCTCTCCTTACATCACCTTCTTTGATTGATATTTTAGCTCTTCAATGAGGGTGTTTACAAATACAGGTTATTCGCAAATCCAAATTGACCAAAACCAACCCAAACAATTTGGGTAGGGTATTTTTGTGATTGGGTCAAATTTGACTCATTGACCCGTTAATTTGTATTAAATTATTATTATTATTTATTTTACATAATATGTATTTCTAAATTAAAAATTAATTACTATTATTATCATACTTAGTAATTAAGAGTGAAACCATCTCTCCTTTTGTCAATTCTCATGATTTCACTTAGTCACTCTTACAAAATTAGGGTTTCAACTCCCAACTAGTTATGAAACATCTATTTTATTTTTAATTTATTTCAAACTATTTTAGATTTAGTTGAAGTTCTAGCGATACTACTCATTTGATTATTTGAGAACATTGAAATTTTCAAACTATGTTATAATAGTTTTTGTTTTTGGATTTTTAGACTTCGTGGGTGTGGTTCTTGAACTTTATTTCATTTTTAAACCATGTTTAACATACTATGTTAGCTTATGTGATGATGATAACAACAATGTGATTCCTCCCCAGATCTTTTCTTCCATTATTTGACTACATGTAACAATTATAAGTAATGTATTTGGTATTCCATTTAATAAAATAGTTAGCTTATAAATAATATTTTATTTGCAAAAATAACAGACAAATTTAAATATTTTGACCCGTTGATCCAACCCAATCCAAATTGTTTACAAATGGATTGGTTTTTGAGTTAGGTTTTAAATATTTTTCTTGGGAAACTAACTCAAACTAACCTGTTCAAATTTGATTGGGTTGAATCATAAATTTCATCAAATCCAACATAAATCAACTCATATACATTCCTACTCGTCAAATATAGGATAGAGAATAATTTGGGCTCGAAAAATGAATAATTAACATCAATGTAATTTTTCAAAGATGGAGAATAACATAAAGTTTGTTTTCTAAAGAGATTGACACTAACCCTCAATAATAAATGAAATTAATTAATTGACTTTTTAAATTTTACAAGTTAGATATGAATTTATTTCTTGAATAATAAAAAATGACATAATGTAATCTATTTATAGTTTTATAGTTTTATGCACATACAAATATTTTTTTACATTAGTTTTACCAAAAAAAAATAATTAAAAGAATATTGAATTAATGTTGTATTGTCTTTCAAAAACTAAAGTGATCTCATTGTCTACCCAACCTTTCAATGAATAGAATGGACATTTATCCTTTTTTATACATTGGCAAACTTTATTTTCTATATGCCTTTTAGTTATATCTAGCTTTTCTTCTGTTTTGTTGTCCTCATAAACACAAGATAGGGTGTGAATGTATCAATTTGATTAGGAGAAAATTCTAATCTAATTAAAATAAATTCATTTAATTTGATTCAGTTTTGCACTTGCTTGTTGCTCAAACTTGATCAATAATGAATTAGTTTGGTTTGGTTATTTGAGGTATCTATACATAATAATTGTAAGATAGGGCCTTGAAGCCCAAAGGCATGTGAGAAGAAAAACAAAAATTTTCAAAGCGGAAACACACATACCATTCAAGAATCATTCTTTAGGACATAGATGTTACCTTGTTTATATTCGAAATTGATGATCAAGAATAGGCTTGAAGATACAAGCCCTCTAATGTTGATCCACACCACTTCTTGTCAAGACTC
>PYAF01002746.1:370175-382030 GCA_007407185.1 Glycine tomentella
TCGTGATCCCATCACTGATATTCAAGAGATACCTATTCTATTCCAAGGGTTTTATCCAGTTACTCATATATTAATAATAATATCGAGACAAAATATGAAACAAGATAAAGAGCGCTTATAATTTATTCATGACAACATTGAAAAGTACATGTACGTCCTAATCTAAAGATTGTCTCTAGGACATCCATATACTAACAATAATAAAACTGCATCCAGTTTCGATCAGCTTCTCCCAGTTTTGAATAACACATGTCCACCTAGCACACACTGTGAACTCCTTCATCCAACTGCATCTCCTCACTTTCTATCAGCATTGAATCATCACTAACTCTGCTAACTACACATCTCAATTGCTGGACATTTCTTCTGGAACCGAGACTGCTCCATGGAGTTTCTCTTTGCAATCAATAACAACTCTATCTTAACTGTCATGCCCATGCCTGCTGATTGCTCAACTGCTATTTTCACTCTACCTCTGTGTCTTGTTGTTTTGTGTTTACACATTTTCTCATTTATTTTTGTTGCATAGTAGTGACTGTCAAATGAAGAAAAACTAATTTGTTCTCCTTACTCTGCTTTTTCAGCGACCTCAACGAGCAATGAGCCCCAAACACTAAGAGAGTCTGATTCATTCTCCCTCCTCTGCTTCTTCATCGACCCAAACGTACAGAGCCTGAAACACTCATTAAACCAACATTAATGGCATGTGGTAGGTTGTTGCTTACGTTATTACAGAATGTTGCTATCATTTGCCTTATTTTAAAATTGTTTTTTGTTTTGTCCACCAGTTTTTCATAAATTAAATTTCATTGCTGAAGTTAATGATCAAAAAGAAACTTGTAAAATTGATGTTCGAGCTTTAAATGTGTGAGTATACCAAAAAGAGCTCTGTGTACCATTGAGGCAATTTTGGTTGACAAGGAGGTTAGTTTCTTTAAGTGTTGTTGACAGCTTTGTGTATCAGCAACTTCTGTGTACCATAACTTCATATCAACCACTTCTATGTACCATAGCTTCATATATTTATTAACCAGGGTGATAAAATACTGGCCCAGATGAGGAATGTTGATGTTGGGATGAAGGGTAACATTTTTCATGTTGGTCAATGCTATGTTATTCAGAATTTTGAGGTGGACAAAAATGCTGGTCAGTATAAGGCTACCAGACATGCTTTTAAAATCAACCTGGTAAACACAACCAAAATTACGCCCCATGAAATGGCTGACATACCTGAGACAATGTATAATTTTACAAAGTTTGATGTCATTCTTAGTGGACCTATCACACCAGATTATTTGATAGGTGACATTTTATTTTAAGTATTCGTGCATAAATGAGTTATATAACATGTTGTTATTCATTAAATGTGTTTGGTAATGGTATGTTCTTGAAGATGTTGTTGGTGAGGTTGTTGAAGTTGTTCAATGCCACTTAGAAGGGACACCAAAGAGAATTTCTTTCAGTCTGAAAGAAGAATGGTATTGTTTGGTTATTCACAACTTACTTATTTTGTACTTAATACTATTGTCATGGACCTAATAATAATATATATTAATTGTTGATTCATAACATGAAACAATGACAATGTGTTGAGTTGTACTTTATGGGAGGCGCTTGCTTTAGAACTGAAGGATTGTTTGGATAAACATGTCAATGGTCCTATTGTGTTGTTGCTTAGCATGGCTAAAATCAAAGAAGCTAGAGGTATTATTGATAAGTAGTGTTTTTGATGTTAGTTTTATGTTGGTTATAGATGGCTGCTATTGTAATTGAATCATTTTGATGCAGGCACTTATCCTCTGTCAATACAAAATTTCGTGTATGGTTTTTGCATCTTTGTCAATAGTGACATTAAGGAGATAGTTGAATTCAAGGATCGATTGAGGTTTTTGTAATTATCGTATCTCTTATTATGTTATTGTGTTATATTTGGTAATGTTCTGTTATAATTATATATTGCTTAATATTCCAGCATGGATCCAAGTCAACAAAGTATCAAGACATTTGGCCAACTAGGAACCCAAATTTCTGGTTCTTCTTCCTATGCTAATGTGGATCGCTTTCTGTATAATGCACAAGTGAAGAATTTACATCAAATTAGCCAAGTTAAGAAGGTATCAATGATAATGGGTGTCAAAATTTTAATTTTCATGAACCCGGTTTAACCCGGTGTCCTAAATAACCCGGTTCATAATTGTCATCCCGTATCTCATCATCAACTTATTGTGTTGTGTAAAAAATCTTAGAGAACCCGAGTTAATCCCTGTGTCATAAGTAACCCGGTTCATAATTGTCATTTCTATTGTATCATCTTGTATCTCATCATCAACTTATTGTGTTGTGTGAAATAGTTTAACATGGGAGAACCTTAAATAACCCAGGTTAAACCCGGTATCCTAAGTAATCTGGTTCATAATTGTTATTTCTTGGATCACTTTTTGTATAATGCACAAGTGAAGAATTTACATCAAATTAGTCAAGTTAAGAAGGTATCAATGATAATGGGTGTCAAAAATTTAATTGCCATAAAGCCGGTTTAACCCGATGTCCTAAATAATCCGGTTCAAAGTTGTCATCCCGTGTCTCATCATCAACTTAATATGTTGTGTAAAAAATCTTAGAGAATCCAGGTTAAGCCCTGTGTCATAAGTAACCCGATACATAATTGTCATTTCTATTGTATCATCCTGTATCTCATCATCAACTTATTGTGTTATGTCAAATACTTTAACGTGGGAAAACCTTAAACAACCCGGGTTAAACCCGGTATCCTAAATAACCCGGTTCATAATTGTTATTTTTGTTGTAGGAGTGTATGTGTGTGACTGTGGCTACTATACAGAAGTTGTTGATAGCCAATGGTTGGGTTTATGATGCATGCCCCAAATGTAACAAAAGGGTTGATGCCTAGGCTTTGCCTGTTATTTGTGTTGGTTGTGGTAATGAAAGTGCAAGCTCTATACCAAGCTAGTTTTGCCAAAATTCATTCATTTCGGTCTTGCTGCTCACTGTTTAAATATCTTAAAAGTTGTTTTACTGTTGTGCCATAGATATCGTATTGATGTTAGGGTGACTCAGCCACGTGAATCTGCCATTTTTACATGGTGGGGTCGCGACTGTGTTGATTTGATAAATGAAAGTGCATCTGAAATTAAACAAAATATCATTGTTGAGGTTGGATATTATGTTGATGTAAGTTTCACACTATAATATTGTTCTGCCATATTAAACCATTGTGGTGTTTGCAATTACTCAGGAAGGCATTTTTGATCCTAGAGATATACCGGAGTCTCTCAATCGTGTGTTGGGCAAAAGATTAGCTTTCAGATTCAAAGTTATGCCTGGTAATACACAACATTCTGTTTCTCAAACATCCAAAGACGATACATTTGTGAACAGTGTTCTTGGACAACTTTCGACCTTTGACATGCAGGTTTTGTTTAATGTTATATCAATCCATTTTCATAAAAAAAAAGAACTATTTTTATTTGCTTAATATTCGGTGAATGGGTTTTTTAAAATTTCAAAGGATGAGGCAGAGCCATCTATGTCCTTCATGCGTCGGAATGATGATGCTGTTGACAGTGTAAGTTGTTTGGTCTGAAGGTTTGTTTCCATTGTTATACTTGTTGAAGGTCTAAAGGTTTATTTTAATTGTTCACAACAATGCTTCTTACAAACTGTTGAGTCTGATGCGCATTTAATGGAGTCAATGACACCTGCTAAGTGGAATTTGCCCCAAACTGATATTGAGTTGGATACTATGTCATATAAGGATTTATCACAAATACAGTTTCCTCTACTAAGTTCAGAAAGCATATTAAGACTAAGTGATGATTTGAAAGCGTAGTTTAAAAGGTTTTTGGTGAAGTCATGTGACAAACTTTTTTCTTATGGTTAGTCTAGGTTGTATTAAATAGTTATTTCAATGTTGTACATTTTGAAACATGCAACATGTTATTTGCACTTTTTAAAGATTATGGTTACCACATTGACTTCTTTGTTATGTATTTGTAATTGTGGTGAATGATGTGCAACTTATTTTAAGTGTCAAAGTAATCCAGAATTATAAAATAAGTCTCATACCCATAATAATTTAAAAATTGTGGTTATAAATATAAATGGAAGTTAAATTGTTAGAAAGGATGAATCACACAATAGTGAAACTGTAACACCCCGTAGGCCTCCGGTGTATTAACATTTTCAATATCAGAATCGTGCTTAAAACTTTATTTTAAAACTAGCGGAAGCGACATCGAACCGTATTTCTTGAATACATTATGTATGGAATATAAAAACACATCACACACACAATCAACGTACAACATATACAAGCCCCTGCTGATCCAGTATAACATAAGCATAGGCAGAAAACCAAGAATTCATAACAGCTAAAATCAGGAGGAAACATCAATAACATAATATAGCTGGTTATGTACATATATACATCAGTATCAAGACCACACCCGTGGTTATACAAAAGAATGAGCCAACACTGGCCTTTGCCTCAAAGACCACTTCCTCACACGAGGGTATACAAAATCTATTCAAAGCATATACAAACATATCATGTGTGCACACACACACCTTCCCTCAACAGGGGTACAAGACAACATCACAGCAAAATGAGCTACCCAGTTCTTCTTCAGCTGTCCTCAGCCAGGCAAACAGTGTCTCTACTAGGGCCTTCCGCCCTGAGATCGCTCCTCTCTGCTAGAAGCGTCACCTGTAACAACATAAATCCCACACGGGGTGAGATATACATCTCAGTAAGCTCAGGGTCCTTGGAGGCATCTCCTCCACCCTGGCTCACTTTCCATGACACAAACATAGGGCATCACAATCATACTGGCCTCCCGGCCCTCATAACAATACAAGCAAGTCATCTTGCTCTATGTACGGTGGATCAACATCAACACTAACCTCAGTGTGAGACCGGAACTCACACCCGTGCCATCCCATCGGGAGCTACCCCTTACGCATGGACGCACGTATATGGCACCTCCGAGAATAGGCAATCAACCACGACGGACACACCTATCTCTTGGTCTTAAGGGATCATCATCACCTTGGGATCATCATCACCCATGAGCAAACCAAACTAGGAGGTGCGCTCTCCTCCTAGGGAGGTCCATATCTATCTAACTGGCCAGAAGATCTATTCAACAGGTAACCATACATACCAAGCATAGAATTATGCATACATATCATCATGAATGCAACCATCACTCCCTCGGAGTATGGTGGAACACAGCAAGTAGGAAACATCCCCAAGGGACCAAGAACTTACCTGGTAAAGCGGAGCTCTGTAGTTCTTTCCCTGCTCCATGGCCTACGCCACTGACACCCTCAGTGTCACGCCCTAAACAAGGCATACAACATATATCACAGCTCATTCAAGCATACAAAGCATCAACATATCAAGCAGTCCTCAACTACCTCAATGAAAGGAACCTCAGTCTTTTCCATAAGTTTTAAGTCATCTAACCTATGGTTCATCATAGCCCAGCACATACTAGGCTTCTCACAGACCCTCAGAGGTCTATCACAGCTTAATTATGGCATTAGAGTCACCACAGACTCAATACAAGCCAAACACCATGAGCTCAAAGCTCTCAACAGCCCCAACTACTCAGAATACACATAGGGCTTGAACGATCCATATCACACATAAGACACCATTCATATGGCCTCTCAGGCACATCAAAACCATCAACAGGGCTCTTGCATGTCATATCCACATCAAGTGACTCAAGAACACAAGTCACACATGCATAACTCAGAGCCAAGAACCAAAGTTCACCAAACTACAATCTGAGAGCTAATCCTTCATCACCAAATCGTTCTAAACACACTTTTCTATAGGACCCATGGCTAATTCTAGCCCCAGCTCAAGTGGGTCACTATTCACCCAATACCCCAATACACAAATCAACCGGAGAAACTCGAATTTCTTACCTCAGAAATGGTGAGGAAGGCCTCTGGACGTCTTCCCTTAGCCCGGGTGTCCGTGAATCGCCGCTGTTCCTCGTCAAACTCGAGTTTTTCAACTTTCCCTTGAGAAAGGGACTTCTCAGCTTAAGGGGTTTTCAAGGGATTTGATGAACGATTATGGCTCACAACTTGTTCCTAGAAGGTTTGGTGTTTAAAAGAAGTGATTTGGGTCACTAACAAGGCTCTATGGAGCTTGGAAGCTCATCAATGGAGGTCTGGGCGCTGGAGGAAGAAAAAGAAAGGAAATGGCCCAAGAATTTGTAAATTGACCCTTATATACTGGGTCTGACCGACATGCCACGCTGATCGTGCCAGTTGCCAGAGACCATGGCGCCATCCGCACCACACTGGCGCCATCTGCGCCATCCTCCAGAAACAATGGGGCCAACCGTGCCACTCCTGCGCCAACAGAGCCAAACTCCAGAACTGTGGCACCACTCGCGCCACTCGCGCCAACATCCAGTGGGCATGGCGCTGATAGCACCACACTGGCGCCATCCGCGCCACACCTCTGCACTGGTTTCTGCAGAAAACCAGGGCTATCGGCGCCGATGCTCGCGCCGTCCGCGCCAGGATTCAGGGTTATTATAGAAACCATTTATTATATTAAAGTTTTACACATTTCAAATAATAATACTTTAAAAATTCATTTTACTTACTTGAGATTGCACATGGACATGCTAGTATCACTCAACAATTCATGTCAATATCATATGTAATTGCACATCGATATTACACTCAATCATCAACAAGTTACCACACCATTGATCAACTAATAGTAACAGTTTACCACATAAATATCAACTGATTAGGAAGTTATACATACTCCTAATCATGCTGGTACGGGAGAGGCGAGGCAAATGCTTGATAAGGAAATTATAAGGATGCAATTTGTGAATTAAATGTGGCCAACAGTGTGGAACCTTTAATAAGTGGGAAGAGACAAATAGAAAGTAAACTTAAAATTCTTTTGCATCAATGCAAAGGCATGCAAAATCCCAGCTACATATTTGTGACTTAACTTTCTCAAAATCAGCTCAAATGTATGATAATTGGTCAGTTAGAGTATGGCCAAAATCTTTCATTTACCTCACTGTCCACAGCAACAGGTCATTTCAGGGAAAAGTCAAAGTATGGCCAAAATCTTAAATAACAAGTTGTGATTGGTGTTTTTAATTTAACTAAAATTTACTTCCATATACTTTTGTTGTATACGCAACTTGATAATCATGCTAAGAAGCATTTCCCATAGATAAAAATTCGCTGACTAATCATACTGAGAACCATTCAAAATCTGAAACAACTTTGGTTTATGGTATTATTGATATATTATTCAACACATTTTTCAATTCACATTCCTTCAATGTTAAATAGGTTTTCAATCATACTAAATTGTCAGATTACTCAAACATGGAACAAGACATTCTTAAGACAAAGGTTGATGCTAAAGCTACAAGGATAAAACGAAAACTGATATTACAAGGAAAGAGATTGGGCAAATATAAGTATAATGGTGCTAATAGAATAGAACTGAGCAATGAAAGTGAAGGTTGGAAATGTCTTTCTTTTTATGCACATTGTGCTTGTGTTTTTAAATCATGTGTGATGCTGATGCAAATAAATAATGTTTATAAGACTAAAATTAACTATGGCATGTGTAATATTGGTGTTTTTAAATTTTGTAAAATGAAGAAACAAGTAATATTTTAATGGAATCTGACATTGAGGATGAACTCTCAAATGGCATTCATCATTGTGTTGATCATATTGCTACAGGTTTGTCTGTGTATCCACAAAGTGTTTAGTTAACCACAATGTTTCTAATATCAAAGTAATTTTGTGCACTATTGTTGGGATGTTACAGCTGCAAGATTAAGACGGAGGAACATATTGCAAAGTAAGCGATTATCAAAACAAAAATAGAATACTACTTAGAACACACAGATGAGCCACCAACATGAAGGTTTTGCATCTCTACATTAATATCCAGAACCTTCTGTTACCAATTATGTCATGTCAGTGATGTTTTATTTTGTAGGATATGTTGATTTAGGAGATGCTACTAAGACATGTCCATATTGCCAGGCTGCCATGTGGTATGAAGAAAGTTTGAGGAAAAATAAAAAACGTGTTAATGGCAAATATAGTCTTTGTTGTAGTCTTGGAAAAATACAACTACCTTTTTTGAAGGATGCACCAAAACTGCTACAACGATTATTATGTGATCAACAATCACGTGAGAGTAGGAATTACAAGAAGTATATCAGAACTTACAATATGATGTTAGCTTTGAGCTCGTTTGGTGCCAATATAGATAGTCGTTTGTCACATGGAAAAGGTCACCAATTTATAGAATTCATGGACAATCATGTCATTTAATTGGAAGCCTTTTACCAATGCTTGGGAAACCTTCAAAATTTGCTCAGCTGTATATCTATGATACAGAGAATGAGGTTCAAAACAAACTTTGTGGAAGAAGGTATGGTTTATGGTATTATTGATATATTATTCAGTAACCCGGGTTAAACCTAGTATCTTAAGTAACCCAGGTTAAACCCAGTATCTTAAGTAACCCGGTTTATAAATATCATCCCATATCTCATCATCAACTTATTGTGTTGTGTTGTTGACTACGTATATCCAACAAAACTGTGTTATTGGTTATTCTGTCCTTGTATTTGTTGGGTCAAAATGGACCTCAAGTTAATTACGGAAACATAACAGTTAAATCCAAGAGGAGAGATATAGAAAAGAACGCAGGAACATATTTGTCATTTTGTTCATTATTTTCATTGGGTCCACCCCCTGCTTCAACTCGGAGAGGAGGTATGAGTCATCCTCGTCGTATAAAAGATCAGACTTTGGTCTTCGAGATGTCATCAATGGTCTCATCTTCATGAAATATCGCATTCCGGTTTCTCACTATATTATTGATTGGATCTGAAATTCTTAATCCGAACTCAGTTTTCCGCGAATTAAGGTAAATGAATTCATTCATTTTTATATCAAGCTTCGCTCTTCCATCTTTTGGGATATGTACAAAAGCTATATCATGGTATCCTCAGCAACCTGGTTTATAATTCTCTTCTCGTATCTCATCATTAACTCGGGCCTTAGTATCTTGGTCCTCATCAGTTTGTTGCTGATCACCTTGTTCTTAGATCGAAAAATCTCATTAAATAGCTTTATGAGCCAAATGGTACCTTTTTGTTCTATATATTTCCAAATTTCAACTGGAATATTATCAAAACCAACTACTTAACTATTATACATCCTCTTAGGAAGAGACTTTTTAATTTTTCCAAGTTAAATTTTTCAAAATATGAAACATTAATGGTCTCATCTTCATAAAAGATCATATCCTGACTTTTTATTATATTCTTAGATTGGATCCCAGAGTCTCAACTCGAACTCGGTTTGCTACGAATCGAGGTAAATTCATTCCTTCCATCTTTGATTCAAGCTTCACTCTTTCATCTTTAGGGATATGTACAAAATCTATAATTCGGTATCCTCATAAACCCGCCAGTTTTCAATATCTCATTGATTGAATCCCAGTAAAAACAATCATCAGTCACAATTTCCTGTAATTTTCAGGTGGAAAGAGTGCCTTGACTCACATCTTGCAGCACAATTGAAAGAAATACTTGATGAATATAATGTTTTTGCTAAGTCTTTTAGGATGGCCAAAGAAAGATATCGGTGTCAGACACAAAATTTTTAAATTACAATTAATTTCAGATAGGAAAAAGGATGGGAGGATTTACAATATGCCCACAGTTTCTGAAGTTGTTGCAATTATTGTTGGGGATGCGGCTCAGCCTATGAATAGAGATATTGTCCTTGAAAAACAGAGTAGACAATTGCAAAGAATTAGTGAGCTTCATCCAAGTTATCTGGGAATGCAATATCCTCTTCTATTTCTTGATGGTGAAGATGGATACCGCAACGATGTCAAGTATCGAGATATAGAGAACTCAGGTGAAAGAAAGAGAAACAAACTTATTATCATAGAATTTATGTGTTTTAGGCTACAATTCAAGAAAGGAGAAGGTCAAACTTTATTGAGATCTAGAAGACTTTTTCAACAATTTATTGTTGATGGTTACACAATGATGGAATCAGAACGATTGATGTTTATGAGAACACATAAAAAGCAGATACATTGTGATAAATACAACACTTTGATTGCCTCACATGAAGGAGTTGATAATCAGTGTGGCAATAGTGGAAAGTGTATTGCCCTTCCTTCATCATTTGTTGAAAGCCCCTGGTATATGGATCAATTATACTTTGATGGAATGGCCATATGCAGCACGGTTGGATTCCCAGATTTATTCTTGACATTCACTTGTAATCCTTATTGGCCAGAAATTCAAAGGTCTGTGATAACGCTTAATTTGACTACACTAGATTGGCCCGATGTTGTCACAAAATTTTTTAAACTCAAGCTAGAACAATTCATTTCAAACTTGAAAGATAAACAATTTTTGGGCGATGTGGTTGCATGTAAGACTTGTACTACAAGTCACTTATTATTATCAACTTCAATTTTTTTGCTTCGTGTTTTGTCTGATAATATAATTCTTGCATATATATACACAATTGAATTCCAAAAGTGGGGCTTGCCACATGCTCATATTTTGCTTTTTTTGCATCCTTCTAGCAAGTATCCATCTCCTGAAGATATTGATAGCATTATATCAGCTGAAATACCATATCTAATTCAGGAGCTACAACTCTATGAGTGTGTCAAAAATCATATGATGCATGGTCCGTATGGCTTTGCTAACAGAAGGTCCCCATGCATGAAAGATGGAAGATGCTCTACATTCTTCCCAAAAAAATGGCAAGTTGAAACTGTTGTTGATCAAGATGGCTATCCCATTTACAAAAGACGTGATGATGGGAGATACATTGAAAAAAATGAAATCATGCTAGACAATAGGTATGTAGTCTTATACAATGCAAAGCTGTTGTTGAAATATCAAGCTCATGTCAATGTAGAATGGTGCAACCAATCAACATCTATCAAATATTTATTCAAGTACATTCATAAAGGATATGATCGCATAACAGCTGCTCTTGTGCCTGTGCAAGACGATGCTGGAACAACAAATTAGTATATTGATGAACTTAAACACTATGTAGATGGTAGGTATATTTCTCCATGTGAAGCTTACTGGAGAATATTTTCATTCCATATACACAAGAGATCACCTGTTGTTGAACAATTGTACTTTCATCTACCTGGTGAAAATTCAGTCATATTCGAGGATGATGATGACATTGACGCTTTGTTGTCAAAGTCAACAGTTAAAGAGTCCATGTTTACATCCTAGCTACAATCTAATAGCATTTTTGCTGAAGCTAGAGATCTGACTTATGTACAGTTTGTTAAAAAATTTACATATGTACCTAAGGACAGACATTGGAAGCCAAGAAAACAACGTAACACCATTGGAAGACTTAATTGGGTTCCTCCAAGTATTGGAGAATTATATTATCTTAGGATGATGTTGACATTGGTTAAAGGGTCAATCAGTTATGAACAAATCCATACAGTACGAGGTCAATTGTATCCTTCATTTAGAGAAGCTTGTTTTACAATGGGTATTTTCCATGATGATAAGGAGTACATTGACGCTTTGGTAGAAGCATACTGTGGAAAATAAGGAACACTTACAATTAACCAAGAGGGGGGGTGAATTGGTTAATCTTGGGAAATTAAAAATTTCTTTGTACAAAAACAGAGTTTTAAAATCAGAGTTCTAATTTGCCTTTTAAAATTGAATGTCTCTAACCAGTAACAATCCAAGAATGTTTATGCCTCAAGGTTCAGTTCAGAGTTCACACAACAA
>PYAF01002746.1:382130-398324 GCA_007407185.1 Glycine tomentella
CCAATGCTTGGATCACCATGGTGTGCTTCAATCCTTTACATTAAATCTCAAAGGTCTTCAATTCTTGAGTCATGTTGAAAGCTTTGTTGAATGCATGTTGAAAGCCAAAACTTCAAGCTTTAAACAATCTCCCCCTTGAGAACCATTGATCCTTGAAACTTCACTTGATTCATTGAGCTCCCCCTCAATCCAACACATACCAGTGGGGTTCTGGTACATTTTTAAGAAAATTGTTTGTTACAATGCTTATATCCAATAGCATGGATAGACCAGAGCATGTCTGGCCTTAAACATGTGACTATCTTATTGATGGGATTCTACATAAGCAAAGGAAGCTCAGAAACATGTCAGGTAAACTACAACAAATATATATGTTTTATATAATCTTCGTCTTGTGTTCACATATCCAAAATTACATCTCATTCTTTTTATTCACAGAATTGCAATTGCCAATTGAGGAATTACAAAATTTAGCATTGCTACATATTGAAGAAATTTTGTAGTCCAACAAAAAATCCTTAAAGGATTATCCAACCCTACCTTTTCCAATTGATGCAGTGCAACCCCACTTTGAAAATAGATATATTTATGCTGAGCAAAATTATGACAGCATTCAATTGCAATCTGAAGTTAAGCCATGATTTGCCACTTTGACAGGTTTGATAATCAAATAAATTACAAATACAATACAAACAATTAAACTGTACACTCTATGTAACAGGTTATTTATTTTATTTGAAACCCAGATGAGCAAACAAATGTATTTAATTCCATCATGAATGCTATCAACAAACAGCGTGGTAGAGTTTTCTTTTATGGCTATGGAGGTACTGGCAAAACTTTTATGTGGAAAACATTGGCCTATGCATTACGTTCCAAAGGTGAAATTGTTTTAACAGTGGCTTCAAGTGGTATTGTTTCATTGTTATTACCCAACGGCAGAACTGCATATTCAAAATTTGTGATCCCTGTGCCTACTTTAGAAAATTCAACTTGTAATATCAACCAAGGTAGTGAGCTAGATGGCCTGTTATAGCCAACACAGTTAATCATATGGGGCAAGGCTCCTATAGCACACAAGTTCTGTTTTGAAGCATTAGACAAATCTTTAAATGACATCATGCATATGTCTTAAGAAGATGATTTGCCTTTTGGCAGAAAAGTTGTTGTTTTTGGAGGTGACTTACGCCAAATTTTACCCATCATACCTAAAGGCAGTGGATCAGACATAACTTTAAATGCTTCATGTCTTTGGGATTATTGCAACGTTTTAAAATTGACAAGGATATGCGATTGCAACATAACTCAGAAATGTCTGATGCACAAAAAATTCAGAAGTTTTCTGAGTGGCTTATATAGGTTGGTGATGGGAATATAGGCCAAGGTAATGATGGGTTTTCTGATATAGAAATTCCATCAGAATTTCTAATTACAGATTTCAACGATCCTATAGAATCCATTGTTACCAATACATACCCAGACCTGAACCATCATTATAATGATGAACACTTTCTCAGTACCAGGGTTATACTAGCTTCAACCATTGAGGTTGTTGACAAAATAAATGACCATGTATTAAACATGATCCCAGGTGAGGAAAAAGAATATTTAAGCTCTGATTCAATTGACATGATAGATGTGGAAGAAAGCCAAGCTTACCAATCTATGACACTGGAGTTTTTACATTCTTTAAAAACATTTGGATTACCTAATCATCAAATAAAGTTGATAATAGGGACTCCTATTATGTTGATCCATAATTTGGATCAAGCAGAAGGGCTCTGCAATGGCACAAGGTTAATTGTCACTAGAATGGCTAATCATGTTATTGAAGCACGGATTGTTTTTGGTAAAAATATTGGATCGTTGGTTTATATTCCATGGATCTCATTATCACCATCACAATCTCTTTGGCCTTTCAATAATAGTCTCCTATGTTATGACAATCAATAAATCTCAAGGTCAATCTCTTGAATGTGTTGGAGTATATCTTCCTGATCCAGTTTTTAGCCATGGTCAACTTTATGTTGCATTCTCAAGAGTCAAGAGCCCAAATGGATTGAAAGTTCTCATTCATAACAAACAGAGAAAACCACAAACAAAACAACCAATGTGGTTTTCAGAGAAGTTTTCCAAAATCTATAGTATGTGCTAATCTTTATACTTGATTATAAAATTGTTATTTAAAATTTACCTATTGATAGTCATAATTAGTCTTTTGCATCCAGGATTTAGTTTGCAATGTATTTTGGATCAATTACTCACCAAACATGTATAATCCAAAGTTGTTCTCATATTGTGCCTTTAACTAAATTGTAATGTTCCTGCAGGTGCAAGTTTCTACTGTCATAACTAACAGGATGATCACAACAATTACTGTAATATTGCTGCAACATTAAGCTCCCACTGTCATATCCAACAGATGATTACAGCAATTACCATGATCAGCTTGTATTAAATAGATTTGCAGTTTTTTTGTTCTTAGTTGTATTAACTGTTTCGTTTTGGTTCTTAGGTAACTAAAGTATATAACCAATATATAATCCACTATCTTGATTAGTTCCTTTCATAAATGCTCAATATATGCAGTTCAAACGTTTCATGGGTTTCAAAAAAATAAAATAAAAATATACCATAGTTGGTCACAGCCAAAGTATGGCCAAAATCTCTTATTCACCTTACTGTCCACATCAGCAGCTAAAATCAAGTCAAACTCAGAGTATGCATAAAACATATGTATATACATTAATGTATTCAGTTTGTTAAGGACCCAATATATGGGCATATTAAAATGTCCCATTAAAAGTCCATTAGCTCAGAATATCACGGATATATGACATGGAAAACTAGCGGCGAACTGGGAAGGACCTTACCGAGTTATAGAGAAACTAGACAATGGACCTTACATGTTGAAAACCCTGGATGGGAAGCCAATTAGACGAACATGGAACCCGAATAAACTGAAAACGTTACATCTAAATTTGTTTTCAAAGTTTCCGCTCAAGTGAATTTTTTTCCTTTCTTAGGATCAATAACCCGTGGTTTCAGCAAGTAATAATGGTTTGCTTTGTTAAGGATTTGTAAGCATAATTTGGCAATCATGTGTTTCTCATCTATTGAGATCATGAGTCATTTGATAGCAAGTTTTCAAATAAATGAAGAATTTTGGCTTTATTGTGACTTTGCATGATAATAAAGAAAACGGGGCATTACGATCGGGCTGTTAAGTGATGCGCGAACTTTCAGGTATATATGATGCATCAAAATTATTATGTTGGCAAATTAATCTTTGTTGGGATTAAGTACAGGGATGATAACACAAAACAGGTTGCAAAGATAAAATGAAATAATCTTTGCATAATAGAATGCTTGGTCATTGAAACCAGATGAATACTTATGCACACTGCGAAAAATATCTTATTTTGGCCAAATCATTTAATAGAATCTAGTATAGTATGGATTCATGTGTATGATCGTAATTCTAAAATTGAGTTTCAATTATAAATAAAAAGACAAACAACATGCCAAGCAAATTAAAACCAGGAACAGACCCAGCAATATCCAACAAAACAAAACCGGGAACAAACCCGACAATGTTTGATACAAATTCAAGGAGGGCTCAAAGGCCCCAAAAGAAAATCAAAAAACATATAGCTCAACACCGGCATCCCAGCTATTTAAAATTTATGTTGCCCGGTATTGAGCTTGATCTTCACTTTGGGCGGTAGGCATCGTCTCTTCTTCCTCACAGATTTGATCTTCCACCTGAGTTACCGAATCTTCGTGACAAGGTGGAGGCATCAACTTTTCGTCACTGACGAAAGCCTTCAAGTGCATACCAGTGGTATTAAGCTCAACCCAGGGGTTCAAGCACCGAATCTGCTCCAATGTGTTAAAAATTTATTTTTCATAAACCCGGTTTAACCTGGTGTGCTAAATAACCCGGTTCATAGTTGTCATCTCGTATCTCATCATCAACTTATTGTGTTGTGTAAAAAATCTTAGAGAATCTAATTAACCTAGTTCATAACTGTCATTTCTGTTGTACGAGTGTATGTGTGTGACTGTGGCTACTATACAGAATTTGTTGAGAGCCAATGATTGGGTTTATGATGCCTTCCTATTCTAATGTGGATCACTTTTTGTATAATGCACAAGTGAAGAATTTACATCAAATTAGCCAAGTTAAGAAGGTATCAATGATAATGGGTGTCCAAAATTTAATTTTCATAAACCCGGTTTAACCCGATTCATACTCTATTAGGCCTATTTATTGGATCCGTAACAGCTGCCCCCCTGCCCGGTTGTGAATACTTCTAGGCAGTTGGGGTGTATTAGCGGACAATTTCATCTTCTAGTTCTAACGGGTTCTGCTTTGCGCACAACATTTCCCCCAACGTTTTTGTCGATTTGATTCTTCTCTTTACAATGATCTCAGTTTTTGTATCTGTTGGGTTGTTTCTTTATGGTTGTTCTCATTTTTGTATATTCTGGATTGTTTCTTTATTGCAACTGTGACTGTCCATATCCAAGTAGTTCATGCGTTTCGGTTCCCCTGGATTTATATGGTATCTCCCCCCCCCCAGATTTGGACATTCACGAGGGGCCTACATATCTCAGATCAGGAATGGGGAACGTCTGTCTTAAAGTTTCTTTTTGCCACTTATCATTTCATTAGCCGTAATACACTGTTGGCGTGCTACTTTGCCCTTTCGATACACACACGCATTTAATGTTGTGTCTTTCATATTGCGCGCTAATGATGAATTTTGAATTGATTAGTCTATTTTGCCCCCACACATGACACTTCTCACACGTCTGATGTTTATGTGACTTTTCGCATGATCCGACAGTTACCTTTGCATACACATCCGACGGTTACGCCACATTTCGCATTAATCTGATGGTTACATTTTGAAAAATATCCGACGGTTACGCCACGTTTTGTATTAATCTGACGGTTACCTTTGCATCCTCTTTTGTGCCTATATATATCCCCCATCGTTTTTATTTGCTTTCCTCTGTTTTATTACTTCTTCTTTCTGCATATTCTATGTTTTTGAGCTCTCATTCCTGTCATTACTAGCATTTCATCTCCCGAGTTTTAACAAATCTTCGTAGAAACAGGTACCTCCATCACCATACTCTTCTTGTTTTTGCTTTTACTTTGATTGTAGTCTATTGGATGTTCTTGGGGTGCTCTCAATCTTTGTTCATTTTCTGGGTTTTGTTTCTTTCCTGCAAATATTTCGATTCTTCATCCAGTTTCCTTATCTTGCTGCAATTATATTTGTTCTTCAATTTTCTTAAAAAATTTCTATTTTCTCCTTTTATAATGAGCCTTTCTCCCAAAGAAGAGGCAAGATTACGCAAAACCATTCCCCCCAGGGCTGGCTATTGGTTATTTGGTTTGCCCTTTTCTGAAGAAAAGAGAGAAAAGGCTCTGCATCGCTCATTTACTGGTGGGGTTAGCAGAAAAGGGAAAGTTAAAGTTCCCGAAAGTAAAACTACTTTACCTGAAACCAAAAATCCTTTAGATATTAGGGCTTCTTCTATACATCCTTTTTCTCAGGGTTCTGAAGTGAAGAACCCTAATTCTTCATTGTCCCAAAGTAACATCACCCTTTCCTCAGAACCTGTTTTCGAAACCCAGTTCAAACCATGTTTTGATTGTGTTTATGAAAGCAGCATACTTATACAGTCTGGCTCTGCTTCGATGGTTGAGTCGTTGCTTAGGTCTTGTCGTCACAACCCAGTTATTGTCCCTAGACCGAGTCTTGCCAAGCCAAGTAATGTCCTTTTGATGTTGGGTAGCGCTTCTGATTCTGCCAAGAATGTTGACGAACCTGAGCATATCATCCTTGTCTCGGATGATTCTTCTACCCCTTCAAACTCTCCTCGCAATCAAAAATATCTTTCTTTAGGTATGTTACTGTCTTACTACCCGTCTTCAGAATAAGTTGTCGAATCTCAATCCACCGAATCACATCCCGGTTCTTCTTCTTCTCCTGCCATCTCTTTTAAATTCCCATAGGTAACCCATGAAGTTTTGCGGACGTTGTCTGAGCTTAACTCTAAGGATGTTGTTGCCCTTCCTGTTGGGAATCAGGAAAATTTTGTCGTACGCCCCTTTGATAAAGACGAGCCTATCTGCTCTTTGAGGGAGGGGAATAATCCTTATTTTTTCTTTTTCTATAAAGATTTGATAACTCGGATAGGGATTCGATTTCCCCTATCCGAGTTCCAAATGAACATTTTGAATCACCTTCATCTGGCTCCTTCACAACTTCACCCAAATAGTTGGGGCTTCATAAAAGCCTTTGAACATTTTTGTGAGCATTTAAAAATCCCTTGTACAGTTCCTCTTTTCTTTTATTATTTTACTGTCTAAACTGGCAGGACAGGTAGGGAACCCCCAATAGGAAAGGGTGGACCTCCATCCGAGGTCATACTGAGCGAAAACTCTTTCGTGTATATACCGACTCTTTTACAAATTTAAAAAAAAGTATTTTAAAGTTGTTGCTAAACCCGGCAAACAACCTTTTTTTCTTTGTTCTACTGATTCCCGGGACCTAGAGTGGAAATTTCCCCTCTATTGATCCCATACTCACCATGATTTTTCTCCGTCTTCCTACCGTTTTGAGGAAACGGATTTATCGGATGCTGATGCTTTTTCGGTTACCTGGATAGCTGCATATAAAGAAGCTCACGGCCATCCCAATGTTGCTTCCTTTATTTGCACATATCATTTTGGGTTTCTCGCAACATTGATTATGATCATGTACCCTTTTACTTATTATATATGACTTTGTGTGTTCTTACTATGCCTTTTATTTTGTAGTTTTGAGATAGGAAAACAAAAAGCATTTTCTTTGACTCCAGCTTCCAGAAATCCCAACCCCTCCAAGCAGCCGCAAACCAACCCCTCCAAGCAGTTGCAAACCAACCCTTCTAAGCAGCCGCAATCTAACCCCTCCAAGCAGCCGCAACGACCACCACCCCCTTCTTTCCTTGCTGGTTTAGAAAAGGGGAAAGGTCCGGCGGCCATTAGTCCTAGGTCTCGAAAGCGAAAGCTTTCGAATGTCCAAAAAGATAAGGATCCGACCCAACAGGATAAGGCTTTGGTCGAGAAGGATAAGGCTCTAGCTATTTCCACGACATCTGGTCCAACAACCTTTCCCCAGGTACAAGCTACTGAATCCACTCCAAACTCTTCTACCGCTGCAACCGGGTTATTACACGAATCTCTTTGGGAGAAGGGTATGTCTCAAGAGCTCTTTCGTGTTGTCCATGCACCCAATTGCTTCACAGATCCCGTTCTTTACTCGGATGCTGACATTAAAGAGCTCAGTCTTATAGAGCTTAATGCTATGAAGTGCTCTTCCCTGGTTCAAAGTCTAGCGACTGTGAATAACAAGTTTGTTAAAACTGTCAATGAGCTCCAAGCATCCCAGGAAGAGCTTGAAGAATCCTGGGAAAAGACCACAAAGATCTGTGAGGAGCATGAAGCATCCCAGGAAGAAACAAAGAAGACCGGGGAGGAACTTCTCATGGCTCAGAATGATGCGAAGCTAAAGTCTAGTGTGGATTCTCTACGAAAACATAATGCCAACAGCTATAAGAATTTTGATGCTTTGAAAGTGTTGTTGGACAAAACGGAGAAGACACTAAAGCAGACTAAAGCTGAGCTACCGTATTTGAAGACTGATGCTAATAATGTGAGAGCTCAGGTATCTGCAGCCGTGAAGGGGTCCTTCAAGAACACGTTGGAGCAGATTCGATGCTTGAATCCTGGGGTTGAGCTTAACACTACCGGTATGCACTTCAAAGCTTATGTTGTTAATGGTAAGTTGATCCCTCCGCCTTCTCCTCATGAAGACTTAGTTACTCAATTGGAAGAAGATCAACTCCGCGAGTGGCATTAGCCCCTCTCCCAGCAAGAGGATGTGCGCCTTAACTTAAAAGAGCTAACGCACTTTACTTAACCAAGGCTTTCTCTGATAGGGGCTCGTTAGCCGTTGTTTAGGTCAAGCTCCTCCTCTGTAAAGGGATCACCTGACCTTATCTTGAGTGAGAGAGGCAAGTTGCAAGGCAAAAAGCTTAGTCGTTTTCAACTCCGAGAGTGACTTCACTTACGGGATTTCTATTTCATTCAGAGCCTGTTCCGGGCATTGAGAGTAGATGAAGAAAAAAGAAAGTCAACCTATTCCTCCTTACTCTAACAAGTAAGCAAGTCAACTACCTGCAATTATAGTCAGTCTCGCTACCTCTTTAGTTGCCGCCCCCTACTTGCTCATTCGCAATTACTACAAAGTCGCCCCTCTCTCTAAGGGGGATTATGAACTCATAAACTTTTTCGTAGGTGATGCATGCCACTGCAACTAAATATCAATCTCAATCCTGGGCAGCTTAAATGTTGAAGGACTGGGATGCTGGTTTTAATTTGTAATCTTCTTTTTCTGTTTGGGGACTTTGAGCCCCTTTTAAATCTGCATCAAACATTGTTGAGTTTGTTCTCGATTTTATTTTGGTAAATTTAACATCTTTCCAATTACTATATTATGCCTAGGTCATAATAAGTAACTAGAAAATGTTAACTTTTCTAACATAAATTTTTTAACCAAAATCGATTGAGAAAAACTTATCTCAATCTTAGAAAATTACGCTTATATAGAGCCTGTAGAGACTTTTTGGTTTCTTTAATAAATTACAACTTAGTAATAACTTGTAAATAATATTCCCTACAATAATAGTAATGTCCATATATTACAAAGCATATAACAAAATACTACAAGTCCGCAACATTAAAAGAAATCTTCCAACTTGTCCTCACTTTGTAGCTCCTCCTTTCAATTTACCTGTCTGAAATGACATGGGAACATACTAAAACAGTGAGAATTCCAAAGAATTCCCAGTAGGTGAAGATTTACTTATCATACAGTGTCATCGTCATCATTCCAGCTACTTCGGTTTATTAAGAAAACATGTGAACAATTATAATTGATTTTTAATTTCATAAACATATAACCCGAAGTAAATTCATTTTATTCACAAACACTTAAAAATTATCTCATACTTCATCATTCCATCATGTCAATGCATAGCTTACCCTTGTTATTTTCCTCTTTAATACCCTAAACTAGACAATGAGCTCATTACTAGACTTAGGTTGCTCCCGCAAGGTCGTGCTCAGCTTAACTGTATCACCCTTGGGTCAATATGTCTTTCGTGCAGGGTCGTGCTCGGCTTAACCGTATCACCCATTGGGTACCATCAGGGTCGTGCTTAGCTTAACTGTATCACCCTTAGGTATTATCTTTCTTTAGTCTTTCCCTCAGGGTCGTGCTTGACTTAACCGTATCACCCTTTGGGCACCATCAAGGTCGTGCTCGGCTTAACCGTATCACCCTGTAGGTCTTATCTTTTTATCTTTTTTAATGCACATGACATGCTCAATGGCATGCAAAGCTACATAACTCATGTCATACAATTATGTCACAAAACATCAAGATTTCATCATCACAAAAGAAAATCATAACAAAAAACATCATAACAACAAGATTTCTTACTACATATGATTCGGTTCTTCCTATAATTTATACTCATATAACAGATTAAATTTTCATCTTTTAGTATGTTAAACTAGACTTCCTAAGCTTTTTAAAAAGGTATCACATGCCTCAATTAGAGTTATAAAACTCTAGATATAATATTTTAAAAATAGAACTTCAAATCTGCCAGCAGTCTCAAAATTCCACACTAACATCTCCTATTGTTTTCATGATTTCAAGCAGTAAAAATTCTAGTTTTAGCCGAAATTTATATATGTTATAGTTTACATTTAGATCTTTAATTCCATATATCATACACTTTATTTGAGTAAGAAATGAGAGAGAAACAAATTTGTAAAACGGATGGCAGAAGCTGTTAGGATGTGGACAGTTTCGGATAACTTGAGCTACAATAATTTCTGGGAATGATTCACAACCTAGTTTGGTCCCACATTTTAGGACAACATAGAGGACATCCTAAGCTTTAAAATGAGTGGTCAAACATCTCGTTTGGTTAAGTATAGAGGGAGCTATGGAAATTTCAAAAAAAAGTTCAAAATTCAGCTTACAGCCATACGAATAATCTCAAGAATCAAATGATAAATAAACCTAACTTTCACCTACCTCAAACAAGTTTTCCAATTCCTCCAAGTATTTGGCTGCACCTCAAGTTATTGAAAGAATGAAAGGCTTGTCTAGTATTTGATACTTTGGAAAGGTAAAGAAGGCAATAGAAGTGAAGGACTATGGTTCCTATATCAAGAAGGAAGTGAGAAAGCAAAGTGAAGAGAGAAAATGCAATTGGCCGTAAGTTTGAGGGGAATAGCATGGCTTGTGCAGAATTTTAATTCAAGGGGGTATTTATAGCAAATGACTTAGTTAGGATGTAAAGAAATTAGTTAGGATGTAACTTAGTCTTTGGTTTGGTTCTAAAGTAACTAAGTAATCATGACCTTAAGATATTTTAATTTTATGCATTAAATGCATGCTTACTAAGCAAGAAGCAAGATTCCTTTGAGCTTGGCTGGCCTTTGCACGTGGAATGGAGTTTTCAAGAAGCCAAATTTGATTTTTCCTAAGCTCGGTTGCAAAATTATCTTTTATACAAAGTTCTAGAGCTTACACGTTAACCTACACATGTTTTCACGTCCATTTTGCTGAAAAATCTCACGTATAAGCTTGCTTGGTCTTATGTTTTTGTTTCTTTTAATTTATATCTAGTGTACTTCATGTGTCTTCCAATTCATATACTAGTTACGTATGTGACATACATTTAAAATCTTATGCCTTTACCCAAAATCCTACACAACTAGGATTGGTTTCTTTTCTTTAATTAACTAATCATAACTAAATATATTCTAAGCACTTCTAAACTTGTCACTTGAGTCCATTAGCTTCTATCATATCCTTCTTGTATCACACTACCATCACAGATGTTTCTCTTGTGATAATTTTCCTCATCATATTATCACATGGTCTGAAACTATAGCTCATGATAACTTTAAATATTCATGCAATGTTCTTTCATTTTTACTGTAAGGTTTATTTACTTGCATTTATTATATTGGGTAGTAAAATTTAGAGACCTATCTTATGACTTACCTAATCATAAATTTTCGACCAATCTAGGTACTCCTAGTTTTCTTGTGATATTTACCTGTTACTAAGGGTGATTTGGTAATTTGTCATCCTAGGGTATTTTTGTAATTTCCTCAAGTCTCTACAAAATATCTAAGGGTATTTTGATAGTTTGTTACTCACTTTAGGGGTATTATTGTAATTTCCACTTCAAAATATTTAATCAAAATATCCAAGGGTATTTTGGTAATTTGACACTTACTCCAGGGGCATTTTTTGTAATTTCTACTTTAAGGGTAATATGGTAATTCTCATATCAAAGGAAAGGGTAATATGGTCATTCTCCTTTAAGCATTTTTGTAATTTCTCTTTTTATCTCTAACTAACATATTTAAATTTTTGGGATGTTACAGTAAACATTGCCGACTCTGTTCCCGATTTTTCTTTTGCTTGACTCTTTGTTTAACTTGTTGCGCATAAATTCAACTCGTTTTTACAGTTCCTTAGAATTCTGTTTACATGCATGATCCATACTATACAAAAACGGGATCAACTAAGCCTACTAGGCATGGTCACATAAATCAATGTCAACAAAAGAACCAAATCGGCAACCCAGTAGAACTAGAAGAACAGATTGTCTACTAATTCACCCTGGTTGCCTAGAAGAATTATATCATATCTCAACAAATAGATATCCTAATCTCAACAATAAAAGATTATATCTTATCTAATCAAGACATTATATCTTATCTAATCGAGAAGATATATCTTATCTAATCAGGAAATGCCACCAATTAACCTAGACGTAACATCCTTATAAATAAAAAAGTACAGTCACAGGTATAATCATTCTCTCTTGACTGTGTTTTATGCTGTCATCGTGCACCCATTGTTGGATTGGGCTTCCTCCTCCAATGTTGGCTCAGGCTCATTGAGGGTTCTAAAATCCTAAACCTAATCCACCTCTTTAAATACCTCAGTAAAGGGTGGAGGCGGTAGATACACAGAGAGAGTAGTTTTGAGACTGACAGATTGAGAGCCTCAAGTGACATTCTTGAGAGCATATTTTAGCAAGTCTTGTGCTTTGCATTTGAGAGATCTCTAGAGACAGTTTGAGTGAAACATTCTAGGTAGTTTGATCATCACCATTGTTTGAGAGGTTGACAGCTAGATTTTACTTTCTACAAAACAGATTGGAAGATCATCTTCTAAAATGTCTCATTGCGATGGCTTTAAACAACAACCAAATTCACGTCGTGTTCGTGTCGTGTCGCCATCTCTGACGGCGGAATCTCTCACTTCACCGGTCGAAAATAAACTTACATTACAACCGTCACCACCGTCGTCGATGAAGGCGGTCAGGTTCAGTGAACGACAAGCGTTCGATATTTTATGGAGGAAAATCAAAGTTCCAGTGAATCATTTCCAAGTCCAACTCGTTGAACAAGATCTATTTCATTATCATGTTCGTAATCTCAACAACCGAACTCATGCATTTCATTCTAACAATTTCATCATTTTATTTATTTTTTTATATTTTATTTTGACTTTGATTTTCTGGTTTGAATGTTAGTGTTGTGTTGTTTATTTGACTTTTTTACGAGTGCGATTGAGAATAAACGCTGAGATAATGTTTCTGAAAGATTTTACTGTATGAATATGTCTCTATCAATCCCGAGATTAAGTCCAAGAAGGTTTCCAGAGATGTTATGACTCTACTGTCCAAGCGCACCGTGAAAGGGTTCTTGGAAATCGCATAACGGCCTACGATGGGCGAAAGAGTCTTTTCACCGCCAGACCCTTGCCCTTCGAATCGAAGGATTTTTTGATCGTGCTGAAGGACGAAGATGAACTAGGCTCGTCTTCTTCACGGCTTCAAAATTGTGGAGTCTTGGGGAGAGTCAAAACCGCGGTTGACTTGATCAACCTCTCACCATCACGACCACTCGGAGGAAAAATCCCAGAGGAAGTCTGGAGCTGTCGAAAAGCAACTTACAACCACCTCAAGGTGTTTGGATGTCGAGCTTTCATGCATATCCATAAATATGAAAGCGCAAAGGTTGATGCAAAGATGAAAGTGTGGATTTACCTCGGTTCATCGAAAACCGAGCTCCGGTTCAAATCTTGGGATAACTCGTTCCTCCTGTTGGAACTGAAGCACATGCTATGACAATCAATAAATCTCAAGGTCAATCTCTTGAATGTGTTGGATTATATCTTCCTGATCCAACTTTCAGCCATGGTCAACTTTATGTTGTATTCTCAAGAGTTAAGAGCCCGAATGGATTGAAAGTTCTCATTCATGACAAGGAGAGAAAACCACAAACAAAAACAACCTATGTGGTTTTCAGAGAAATACTCTAGGGAGTTTGATCATCATCATTGTTGAAGAGGTTCAGTGAACCACAACCTTGGTGTATTTGATTCTTTGTAACCCATTATTTTATAGTGGATATTTGATTCTGGATTAATGTTCCGTCAGTTTTTACTTCTTCACATCGGAGAAGGTTTTCTCATGTTAAACATATTGATTGTTTTTCTCTCTCTCTCTGCTCTTGCCATTTTTCATTTCGCTTCCGCAGATCTATTTGAGGGTTTGACCATAACCAAACTAAAGGAAATTAGTCACTATAGCCAGGTTGTGAAAATTTGTACGTAAATAGTGCAAAGCAACTTCACGTTCCCCATCCCCGATGTGTCATATGTGGTCCCCTTGTGACTGTCCAAATCGAGTAGGACCCAGGGATGCTCGAATATGAACAATGACAGTTGCAATTAACATACAACCCAGTATATGCGAAAATCCTGGATCAACCATCCTTACTAGGGATGGTCATATAAAACAATCATCGTCAAGCAAAGTAGCAAATCGACTAGCCAATTGAGAGAAATGTTGTGCACAAATTCAGCCCATCATATTTTTAAAAATTTAAAATTTTAAAAAATTTAAATTAACATTAATTTTTAATTTAAATTAATTTAAAAATATTTCTTATAGACCCACAATAATAATACAAAAACAACGTGCTTTCGTAATGTTCAATTTGAAATTACAATGAACGTTATTCAAATAAACCAAGAGGGGGGATGAATTGGTTTAAAACAGATATTTAAAAATTTATTTAAAACAATTTGCGGAATTTGTAATCTGGATCATATCACTTAAAATCTTTTTAAAACCAGAACTTTTCTTCCAACCAAGATCAACCTTGTAATGCAAGTAATGCCAGAAAATATGTCTTGTCGATAATTTTTTGATTACCCAAAAACAAATAATAAGAAATGTACAGAATTAGAATAAAGAACTCAACGATCTATATTGGTTCACCTCACAACCTTGGAGGCTACATCCAGTGACTTCCAACCAACTCTTGGTTAGAGATTTCACTAAAACAAATATAATTCTTTATAAGCTATTACAACAGACCTCCCTAGTCAAACCCTGAAAAAGAATCAAAATCTAAACCCTATAGATTTCTTAAGATTAAGAACCAGAGAACACTACTCTGTTCTACCATCTAGAGAACCCTTCTCCAAAAACAGCTTTAAAGAAACTATTTGTTCATAGGAAAATACACAAACTTTTAAACAAACAAAAGCTATCATAGTCTAGAGTTCAAGAAAGATATCACCTCATGATCCTTAGCATATGAATGAGATGAATGTAGGCAACCAAACATAGTTTGAATGAATGAGTTGAAGAGAACAACTTTCTTGAAGACTCTTGTTAAATCCTTGCTCAAAACTTTATCATCAATGAATAGTGAATTTCAAGTTTTGATGTAGAATGTTATTCACCCAGAATTAACTTTTTCTCAATCTCTAGAGCTGTGGGAGTATTGGGTATTTCGCAGATATAACATCCCCAAAATTATAAAAAATGTGATGATAATTGGATAGAAGTATGTTTAGAGAAAAATAACTATATCACTCTTTCCAAGAAGTAGAAATTACTAGAAAACCCTTAAGATAAAAATGTCAAAAATGCCCTTGGACATTTTTGAAAATGACCAAAAATACCCCTAGGTTGAATGGCATAATTACCAAAATGCCCCTAGGCCAAAAATGCTCAGATAACTTTAGAAATTTTGTAGAAACTTGATAAAATTATAAAATACACTTAGCTGACTAAGTATCAACATATTTTGTGACACAAAACTCTAGAATAAAATTTCTACAAAGTTTAGAAGATGACAACTTTGAGGCTGTGTTCAAGAAAACTCAAGCATCAGAAATATATGAAAAAATGGTACATAATATCTAGAGAATTTTCTCTTAATTATAGGATGAATAGACCTATTTAATAAAATGGTTTAGTAATTTTGATGGCCAGAAGAAGTATAGACCAATCAAAAATAAGATAAAGATGTACTCTAGAATGAAAGGTTTATATATTGCCCTGTATAAGACTGCTTGGGATTAATTTAAACTATCATAGGGATAAATTCTTAGGAACATCTAGAATTCTAATATTCAAAATTTTCTTTAGATAAAAGAATTCAAATTAAATTGGATTTCTTTTTATGAAAATACCATATTGAAACTAGATTTTTATTCATCATAAAAAATGACCACATGTAGCATGAAAGGAAGAAAAATTTGTATTCCTTCCCTTTGAGCTTGTCATTCACGTGGAAAAGTATGGAGAATGAGGAAGAAGCTTCTTGAATTCAGCCACTTGGAAGATAAGCCATAGGATGAAAACAAGTAGCAAGACACTTGTATGGCATGGATGCAAGGTAACATAAAAATCAAGCCAAGATTTCTCTACACTCTTCCATCTTGCACGTGGACAGCTCTAGACATTATTTCAGCAATCCCAACGGTCAAAAGTTACATATGTGAGATGGTAGTGTACCTTTAAAGTTTTAAAGAGATCCAACGGTTAACGAATCCAGAATTAGAATTTTACTAAAATAGGTTTGGGATAAAAATGCATAAAAATCTTCCTTGGCAAGCTACTCCACGAAAATGCAAGAGAAATGGAGAAACTTCATGATTTTGGACACTTGGAAGCAAAGGAGAAGAAGCTCTAAGATCATGCCAAGTGGTAGGACACTTGGAA